>CAIGRN010130157.1:0-12803 GCA_903798345.1 Fraxinus anomala
TCGCCTCTTACACAAGCTTGCCGATCAGCTCGCCGAGCTTCTTGGCATTAGGAGGGTCATGTATATAGATTTTTACATATTTCTTCGAATGAACGTATCTTTTGACACAAATTAAATTTAACTATTAGATCACACATTTTCATATTTAATTGTGTAGATTACACCCTATAAAAAAGTTATAACTTTTTATTATGTACCTTTTTTGAATAGTTACATCTATTCCAAAACAACATGACTCGTTTTTTAAAATCACTTTCTGCTCGTCCACCACGAAAAAGACATGGAACCCTGACAAAAAAAAACATATTTAAAATGCATTCTTTTCTTGAGAATGTGCATCAAACAGAGGCTTATGTTGAGATTGCAAATGTTTTTGCCATGTCCTTTACTATTGTAATTCATTTTTTTGTGGTGGACGAGCGGGGAGTGATTTTAAAAAATGGGAATTTCTGTGTGCCAAAAAAGGGGCACGTAGAAAGAAAACATACCCATGTGAGGAACCGTGCTAGTTGTATGGGGGTGGATGGGGGTGGTTTTATTGACAATCACTCACACATGAGGTAGGTGGGTGGGTGGGTAATTTTTTTTTTTTAAACACAGTGGAGCCCATCACTGTAAGAGATTGTCAACCACTTCGGTCAACTCCTTCTATACAAGTAGATTTGTTGCCATGTGAGTATTCTTTATGTTTTCTTTCCATGTGCATTTTTTTCCTGTACACATAGGTGGTAGGACCTCCATTGCATGTTTTCCAGGAAGAAGAAGGGGGGAGAGAGAGAGAGAGAGAGAGAGAGAGAGAGAGAGAGAGAGAGAGAGAGCGAGAGAGAGAGAGAGAGAGAGAGAGTGTGTGTGTGTGTGTGTGTGAGATGAGAGAGAGAGGGAGAGAGAGAGGGGGAGAGAGAGAGAGAGAGCGAGCGAGAGAGAGAGAGAGAGAGAGAGAGTGTGTGTGTGTGTGTGTGTGAAATGATTGTATTTTGTAAGTGAACAAGATATAATTGGACATCCCTCAATCACATTGTGGTGTATCAACCAATATGAAGAAAACTTGCATTCCGCTCCTCTTCTTATGGCTTCCAATGAGTTTGGCCATATCAAATCAGAACCTCAACAACAGGACAATAGCCATGCCTGGCTGCCCAATCAAATGCGGAAATTTAACTGTTTCATACCCGTTTGGCATCGGTTTAGGTTCAGGGTGTTCCATTGGGCCAAGGTTTGACATCATCTGTAATACATCTTTCAATCCTCCGAAAGCCTTAATCAGTACAGGTATTTTAGAGGTTATTAACATATCAGACACCAAAATCCGGGTAAAAAGCGTAGTAGCTTCCAATTGCTATGATGAGTCTGGTGCTATAGCTAGCGTAAACCCAGTTGGGGTCAATCTAGAGACCACACCTTACAGTTTGTCAAATGAAAATGTGTTAACAGTTGTGGGGTGTGATGACATTTCCATGGGATTTTTTGATAACTTCCCCGGCGGATGTTTTACAATGGTTTCAGACAGAAGGGAATTGAGTGATCAAGAATATTGTTTTGGATTTGGCTGTTGTCGGACCTCCATTCCCAAGGGTGTAAAGGACTATATTCCATGAGCAGCCTTCACAATCACACAAAGGTCTGGTCTTTCAACAGATGTGGCTATTCCTTTCTTGGAGAGAAGGATAGCTACGTATTTCGCTGGTCTGATCTCTCCGATCCACATTTCAAAGAGAGAATTTTAGAAACTATGCCATTGCTGTTGGATTGGGTGATCGACGATCAAAATTGTACTGAAGCTCAAAAGTCCAATAATTTTACTTGTCAAAAAAACAGTATTTGTCTTAATTCTGATACTGGTTTTGGAGGATACCGCTGCAGTTGCCCTAGAGGATATGTGGGAAATCCATATCTCAAACCAGGCTGCCAAGGTTGGTTCATGGATAAATCAAAATGACTTATAACCCCAATATAGACATGCATCTGACTTTCTTTGTTGTTTTTCAGATATAAATGAATGCGAGAGTAATCCCTGCGACGATGAAAACGGAATTTGCAATAATACTCCTGGTGGTTACGACTGTTCTTGCCCGAAAGGTTACATTGGTGATGGCAGAAAATCTGGTGTTGGTTGCATTAAACCTGCCCGGCATTCAGTTAAACTACTAGTGTTTTCAGGTTATAAACACTCGTCACCCCTGCAAATTTCTTCACCTCTTCTCTTTGCATATTGTGTTAATTACATTGAGACAAAAATTAAAAGTCCTTGCACCTACTTGGGTAAATTGGCATAGGAGAAGCAGTCTGAATAACCCAGGAAAAAGGGAAAATCTAGCTTTTACTAATTTACTTATTATTATTATTATTATTATTAATGTTCATGATAAGACTTAAACCATATTTTGTATAATATTTTTATATAAGTTTGAAATGGATTAGATTGACAAGTTTTTTAAGGCTTAAACCATATTTTCAAAAATACATCAGCACTAATTATTACTAAAGAACAAATGACTTAACCCTCATTCAATTTAGCAACGTTTCTAACTTTGAAAGTGCAAAGTTTAACTAAAACATTCATCAAAAGTGGCTTAAACCTTATTTGGTCTTGACCCAGCCCATGTCTATACGTCCTCATAATTTTTATTCCCTTTTTACCCTTGGATTGAATTGTAAATTAATGCAAATTTAAAATAAAGCAACAACGGCAGGGACATTTTTGGTATTGCAAATGAATGCGGCAAATCCATTCCAAATGTTGCCGAAAAGGTGGTGGCGTAAGCATTTTACTCAGGATGAAATTTATTCGAACTTTTGAATTTTCAAAGTTTTAAACTTACTAAGAATCCGCTAAGTAGCAACGTCAAACAAGGGTTTAATGAATAAAGAAGTCATCAACACAGCAATGAAAATTTGGTTAATATATATAGGAATCTACTAGTTTTGTGATAAATGCAAGTACCTATCAAAGGCCATGCTTCTAATTTTCACACTACAAGAAATGCACAAGAAGTATCTCATTTGACTGCTCTTTCATTTTTCAATATTTGTGTGCAGTCGTGGGTGCAAGCATTGGACTGTTATTACTACTAACAGTTGGCTTTCGGCTATACAAAGTAGTGAAGAAGAGGCAGAAACAAAAGCGCAAACAGAAATTTTTCAAAAGAAATGGCGGTCTTTTGTTACGGCAACAACTATCAACTAATGAAGGTCTCATAGAAAAAACAAGACTTTTCACAGCTAAGGAGTTGTCGACGGCAACAGATCAATTCAACGAAATTAGAATACTTGGTCGAGGAGGTCAAGGTACGGTTTACAAGGGCATGATATCTGACGGGAGAACTGTAGCAGTGAAGAAGTCCAAGTTAGTAGGAGAAAATCAACTGGAGCCGTTTATAAATGAGGTTGTAATTCTTTCTCAAATCAACCACAGAAATGTTGTTAAACTACTTGGATGTTGTTTGGAGACAGAAGTTCCCATGTTGGTTTACGAATTTTTACCCAATAGAACCCTCTTTGATCACATCCATGATGAGAGCGATGATTTCCCCATGACATGGGATATACGTTTGAGAATCGCAGCAGAGATAGCAGGAGCCCTTGCCTATCTTCATTATGAAACTTCTCTTCCCATTTATCATAGGGACATCAAGTCAGGTAACATCCTTTTAGATGAAAACTATAAAGCTAAAGTGTCAGATTTTGGAATTTCAAGATCAGTTTCCATAGATCAAACTCACCTCACCATCGTAGTGAAGGGGACTTTTGGCTATTTCGATCCAGAATACTTCCAATCAAACCAGTTTACATATAAGAGTGATGTCTACAGCTTTGGTGTTGTTCTTGTTGAGCTCTTATCTGGACAAAAACCTACATCTTCAAATTTTGCAGAAGATGAAGGAAGTTTAGTGAAACGTTTTCTTACATATGTGGAACAAAATTGCCTGATTCAGATTCTTGATCCAAAACTTTCAGAGCACTTTAAGGATGAAGAGATAATTTATGTTGCTAATATAGCATGTCGATGCTTGAATTTGAATGGGGTAAGCCGGCCAACAATGAAAGAGGTTGCCATGGACTTGGAGAATATTAGGCTATCTAGGAGGCCTGCAGCCATCGAAAGAACTTCACAAGTAACCGACATTGAAGCAGGAGGATCAACTCCACTTTCGAGCGTCAACTCCACATTGACTATTAGTGATAGCTGCATCACTACGTCAAACACCAATCCCCTGTTATATTACACTGTTTAATAAGGTAATAATATCATTGCTATTACTCTCACGGGTAATGTTGTTGTAATGAGGACTAAAAAATAATATTTATTTTTATTATAATATACAAGTTTAATAAAGCATATTTGTGTAATTAGGGATGGCAATGGGAGGGGCTATTCTAGGCCTTTTTTTTTTCTTTTTTCTTTTTTATTTAAAGAATCGAATGTAATCACGCTTCAGGCGTGCCATAAATTTATCAAATATAATATTAAAAATTTGTCCTTTTAGGATGTCAATTCAAATTAGAGCATTCAAAAGTAGTGTGTGAGATTTTTTGATCTCTTTGATACATTCAATAATTGAACTTTTGGTTCAATATAGTGCTTGTTTCAATTGTACCTCACATTTTAGAGACTTAGTTTGTTTCTCTTTAATTTGAAATATTGATATGTACTTAGTTATAATTACTCACAAGTAATAGAATAATATTTTCAGGAATATTGATACATTTTAATTAGCCATAATGTTCTTCTAGAATACTTATATTTATAAATTTATGCTTGTTCGGGAACACAATATGGTATTCTTCAAGAATATCAATATTTATTTGTTTGCTTCTTCTGGAGCAATATGTCAATATTCTTCTGAAATATTGAATTGTAATGTCATACTCTTCAAGATAATATTCTTTCTGAAACATTTATATACGGTGATTTTATTTCTTCTAGAACATTAACACCATATTTATTTAATACAAATACAATTGCAAGTTATGCTTCTTTAGGAGCACTAGTTGAACCAAAATATTTAACCGATCGAAAATTTCATAAATATAATATATAATAGAATAAAAAGATTTTGAAGAATAGACTTACTTAAATTTGAAAGCTTTAGGAAACCTTGAATAATTGACAAATCTCATAATCTTTAAAGATGTAAATTTGAAATTTTTTATAGTACTTAAAAATTCGCTATTGTTTACATAGATATTTCTCACAAATGAACGGTTGGATTTTGATATTAATCGTTAGATTTGAAGAACAATGAATTGTGAACATTCTAGCAAAATTTTATGATGATCGAACAACGAAATGCTTAAATGTCAATGTTTTTATTGCAGTTATGCAAGCTGTTCAGATCATGCAAATTTCTTCACTGTTGATTTTTTATTTTCTCTCTATTTTTTGGTAAGATTTTTTGTGTTGATAACGTGGTATAAATTGAGAGAAAAGAGAAGAAAACAAATTAGTCAAAAGATTTGTGTGTATTTTATTGTGAACCAAAATCCTGTATTCATAGGGAAGAATTATGGTAGCTAGGGATACACTAGTCATAATTACTAGTGCTACATGGGTTATATTGGTCATTCACATATACTACTTATTTGCAGCAAGAATTTTTTTATTTATGTGCTTAAGTTGTATCTCTTTGTATAAGTTTGTTTAGGATGACCTTTTTGAGCCCCAAAGCAGTTTAACCTTTTTAGCCTAGAAAAGAGAAAATATTGTTTGTAGTCGTCTTAACATATCGAGTGAAGAAGGTGAAAGGCACATTTGTATAAAAAAAGGCAATTGTTTGTTGTGGTTAAAGAACTTTTATTGAATAAGGCTTTGTTTAGTACAGAATGTTGTGGGTAGAGTTTTTATCAATAGAACTTTTACTTATAGAGCTTTTCTTTTTTCAAAAGGAGTTGTCACCAAACTTTGATGATTGTTTGATTATCAAACACAAGTGTTGTGAACATTAAACGGTTTGGCAGCATATTTAGAAAGTACTACAGTCTATAAAATTAAATATTCTAAAAGTGTTTTTGAGCTCTCCAAATGCTACAGTCTATAAAATTAAATATTCTAAAAGTGTTTTTTAGAAAGTACTACAGTCTATAAAATTTAATGGACAGTTGATATCTGCATTTGTTATGCGTATTAATTCAGTAAAGGGTGGTTATATTACCACCACAATAAGTATTTGATACACAATATTTTTCTTATTTACTTAGTTATGAGTAAAATGACATAAATATTCTATCTATTATTCACTCATATTTATTCATTCCATCACTATTATTGGTACACAACAAAAATATTTTATATTTATTTTAGATGAACAAGCAAACAAAATAGATGAATAAGAAATCAAAACAAAACAAAACAAAATATAAAATAATGAAACTCCAAGAAATAATTGCAAATTGACATGAAGAATAATTATACACAGCGCACAATTCAATTCTCTCTTTGGCCTTGTCTCTCTTTTGGGTCTTCCATTTTGATATTCATCAAGTTAAGATTTGATGCAAACCTCGAAGATTCTTTCTTTCTTTCTTGATCTAGGATTTCTTGAATTCTCCGCCAATTGTGGGTTGAAATAAAACGCTGAAGGAATAATTGATAAGTTAAAAATCCAGGAAAAATTACACAGAAGCATCATGGAAGAAGGTACGGATTTGTAATCCCATCTTTTCGTTTCCAATCATGGTTGACTTGTGATGATGTGTTCATTTTCAGGATTTGATGCTACTGGAGATTTTGGATTTAGGGTTATTTATCTATTGAGTTTGTTTTTGATAATATTAGCACCACAATATTCTCTTTTTTCATTTTTATATATAATTTGTAAATTTATCGTAGTATATTTATTGAAAATATATTTTAATTGTGGTGTAATTATAATGCAGTATAGTAAATAAATTTTGTAGTGATAATATAATTATGTTGAGTAAAATAGAAAATATATCTAATTTTACTACACATTAATTTGTATATAATTTAAAGATTCTTTTTTAATGGTGAACATGATATTTTTTATTAATTTTTATTTTTCATTTGTTAATATGCAATGATATATTTTAGAAATGAAATCTAAGATCATAAAAAAATTATGTTATTAGAAATATTTTTTCAGGATATTTCAAATACTAATTTTTTGAGGTTATTCATATATTATATGTCATATTTTAACATCTTAAACAAATAAATTTTAAATAACGTGACTTCAAAAAAATTCAAGTAGCAAGACTTGTACTAAAAAAAAAATTGTATCATGACAACTTAATTAAAATATGTTTATAGATTTTTACACTAAAAAGTAATTTTTATTCAAATAAATTTAAAGCATTTTTTTAAAAAGTTAATTTAATACTCACAAAACTTTTTTGTTGCACAACAAAACAGTAATCAACTTTTTGGTACCTTTTTTTCAAAAAAACTACTCATAATAGTAGTGCTAAACGAACCTAAGAAAAATTCCTGATTGTAATAAGGCACCAAAAAAAATAAAAAATCAAAGTTAATAAAATTGTTGTTTCTTTTTAAATCATATCATGTTTTCTTTTTTGTTGTCATACCTTCGTAAGGTTATTAGGACCTGCTTTCCAGTTATTTTTATTGATTTTGACTGTTTTTGAATGACACTATTTATGAGAGATTTAGGGCCTGTTTGATGCACCAAATTTTCCATGAAAAATAGAAATCAAATTTCAACTTCCACTGTTAGGCATGTTTGATATGGACAATTTTCTAGACAAATATTTTTCCTCTTTCTACCTCACGCGCCTCATTCTCTTGGTTTTTGTTGAATTCATTTTCCCACCATTTTTGTGGGAAAATGGAATTCTAGCCTCTTTTTTTGGCACTTGGAACAAATTTTATAATCAATTGTAAAAAAAAATCATTTTAATGGACAATTTTCATGTAAAACAAAGTCAAACGAACATTAAACTTTAATGAAAAAAAGATTTTCTTGGAATTTATTTTTTTATTTTTGACTTTTTGGCAATGGAAACAAATTTTATAACCAATTGTGAAAAAATTATCACTTTAATGGATAATTTTCATGTAAAACAAAGCCAAAAGAACATAAAAAGATCCAAAATTTTAAATTTTTTTCCGGTGAAAAATTATACAAATCAAACACACTTAATTAACAATCTTCTTGGGATATCTAGTTCTTTAATACTTCTCATGATTGTTTGATTAATTCAATGAACGTCATCCTTTTATTTCTTGTGAGCACATTTTAAAATTTCAACTTAGGGCACAGCAAATTGAACTAATTAAATTTGGCATCTTTGTACTATTGGCAGTAGATTCATTGTTACTATCCTAGTCTCTTTCCTTTCTAGACTACTTATGTGATTTATTTATGGTTATCATTATTATATGCCATTTTTCGTTGTTAATTGCTATTTTATTTATTTATTTTGTTTATTATATCCTCAATTTTGTAATGTTAGATGTCCTAATGTCATGGTTTCGATAATGACGATCTTATCATGTGCATTTCTATGTGTGCATCATATCCATATGATGTTTCTCCTATTACTTAAACTTATAATAGAGTGTTTGATGCACATTTTCTAGAAGATGATTTTTTTTGCCTTTTTCTTTTTTTTTTTTTTGTGATGTGATGGTGAATATGTGGTTGAAAAAAGAAGAAAAAAAATTATTGATATAATAGAAAATATTATTTTATTAAAAAATGTGTATTTGAAAATAAGTAGAAGAATGAAAATGAAAATGAGAATGTGGCTCAAACGGGAGCCAAGGCAACAACCCATTGTACGAACTACTTCAACTTTGAAATGAATCAATTGTTTGAATTCATGTTCAATACTGATGAATGTCCTCTATTAAGAAGTATTTAGCACAAAGAATTTAGATGTACCTACTCATGGAAATTAGATTCAAAATTAGATTCATTTTTCTTCATCTTATAATCCAATATAAAATGATAAATTATGTAAAGCATAATGAACTGTAAAGAGTGTACATTTACTCAATATTGTTCACATGAACATACCTTTTTCTATGTATGTGTGCGTGTGTGCATATATTTAGCCCTAGCCCCTATTTGTGGGAATTAAAATCTGATTTTTAGCATATTTTTATAGAAGTTGAAGAATTATGTGGTTAAAAAGTTATGGGTCTCTTGAAATATGAGTATAAACTAATTGTTGACTTTTATTTAGATTAACATTTGAATTTTAATCCCTACCAAATATGGGTTTAATTTTATTCTTTTAAAAACTTTCAAATCTACTTAATTGTAAACTTCCAAGTATGGATTGAACTGTTTTAAAAATTGTTAATAAAATCACCCAAAATAGGATCCCCATAAACACCGAAAATTGAACTTTAAAAAACTCTCATAATCTGTCGTCCAAAATTCCCAAACAAACATTTAGAAAACATTTTGTGGAAGGATTAAAATATTGAGTGTTTAAACATTCACAAGCATGCAACATAACAGAGGACACAACTATTCGTGAAATAATGAAATGGTACAAACATATCCAAAACCTAATACAAAGTACATAAACACAATATAAAAGCAAATGTATGGTGATTATAATATAGTACAATATAAGAAGAAGATAAAAGCTGTGTAGAATTTTTCTCTCCTTTTCTAGCTATAGGAGCTTCAGCTGAAAAAGAAAATTATGGATCAACCTACCATTTTACCGAGTAACCTAATTTTCATATAACAATGGAAAGTCAACTGAGTGAACTTAAATGGTAGGGTTTGTTTGGACCGGATTAAAATCTGATTTTAATCTAAGTCAAAATCAAACAATCAATATTAACCACATCTTTCATGAGTCCCACATCTTTTCAACCATATATTTCAAAAACTTCTATCACAATCTACTAAAAATCTAATTTTAATCCTTATCAAACACCCTCGTAGTCTGTCGGATGAGACCCACTCCATTGATGCCAATTTGGCAATTTGAAGTAATTCATAGTTTCTTTTAACTTTTAGTTTAAAATTGTTACTTTTTTTGTTTTAAAATTACCACTGATAAATTAAATCAATTCGCCACTATAGATGGTGAAACGTCACAAAGAATACAATAGGTTCACCTCTGTCTATTTCAAACAATTGTTCAATTGAGGTGCGACATTGTGGGCAGTCGTGTTACATGAGCCAGTAAAGATCTAATGTCTGACAAAATTACTGCTTTAAGAAAATAGGAAAATTTGAATTTAAGATTTGTAACACTGAGGAAATTTCATTCAACTACCACAATTTGAAAGCCAATGTACATTGAAAAACTCCCCGTCTTTGAATGCAACTATTGTTGGAACTTATGGAATAACTTTTATAGGTTTAATTAAAAAAGTCTCCAATTTGTGCGGTGACTAATCACAAGTCGCGACTCTTCAAATTCTAAGAGTGTAATCAAAGAGTCATGTTATATTGGAATAGATGTAACTATTCAAAAAGGTACATAAAAAGATAACTTTTTGATAGGGTGTAATCTACACAATTAAATATGAAAATGTGTAATCTAATTGTTAAATTTAATTTGTGTCAAAAGATACGTTCATTCGAAGAAACGTGTGAAAATCTATAAATATGACTCTCTTAATTCCATTTTCTTCTCTCCAAATCAACTCCAAATAATTGATTTCTAATTCATTCTCTCTTCAAATTCTATTAAAACAATGTTCAAATTATTTTTGGATTTTCGTGTTCGATATTTACTATTCGATATCTTACGTCTTAAAAGAGTACGATCAAGCAATAGTTCACCCCGACAAAATTAATATTGTTCTATATTAATTTTGAAAGAAATATTGTATCTTGAAAAACGTATGTTCATTTGATCCTATTAGCACCAATATAAAGGTGAAATCCATCTTAAGGAGATTTTATTCATATAACTCGATTTATTTCATCTCCTTCTAATTTCTGCGTTTCAATAAGTTGAAATTTGTGCGCTTATCTTGGTTTAGGTCAATCAAAATTATATTCTATATTCTGCACGTGTAAGTAGCAATCTTATTGTTTGCATCCACATATTATTTGTTTAACGAAATATAATTCATGCACCAATTTTTCTAATAATCTTAAGACAAAATATTTGACATGCTAACTTATATTCTTGGTGATAGTTCACGTGCTTATTATATTATCTGACTATTGAGTATTTAAAAGAAAGATTAAAATACTTGTACAGAGGAAGTCCCCCGTTTAAGTTATAGATGCAATGTTGATAGCACTGCATTGGTTGCCACCCTGTATTTTTTGGGATGTTCAATGGTAAAATGCCACATGCCATTTTGTCAAGCTGTATGTACGAAATCCATGTACATACAGTAAAGCCCTAAAAAGAAATGAACTTTAGTGTTTAAACAATTTTCACGTTGTAATATGTATAGGATAATACGTATAATTAGTTTGAAATAAGTACTTTAAGCAATTCTTTGCCAGTAGTGGGATTATATGATAAACTATGAGATTATAATTATTATAGGGTAATTAGTACATAACGTTCCCACTTTTCATTGTTATTGTGAAAAACGTCCATACCTTTCATTTTTTTAGTATTTGCACCATTTATTTTCACCTTTCATTATGCAAAAAGTCATTTTCGTCTATTTTCTCAATTAAAAATTGTGAAATAACGAATATACCCTTATCTTTAAATAAAACGAAAGGAAAAAGAAAAAACTAATTGCAACAATAATCCCAAATTTTTTTAGAAAGCGCAAATGAGTCCCAAATAAATTATAAAAAGTGTAATTAGTAAATAATGTCCTACCTTTCACTCTGATTGCGAAAAATGTTCATACATTTCATTTTTTTCGCATTTTTCACCCTCAATTGCACATTTGATTGCGCAAACCATCATTTTCGTCCAATTTCTCAATAAAGAACTATGAAATAATGCAAATATCCTCCTATTTAAATATTTTTTTTAATTCTAATTCTTTAATAATTTATTTGGGGGTCGTTTGCACTTTTTTAATTTTGTTAATTTTTAAATAAATTTAATTGGGATTCACTTGCAATTTTTTTTAAAAAAAATGAAACTATGATTGCAATTAATTCTTTAGCTTTTTTATTTAAATATGAGGGTATATTCGTCATTTCACAACTTTTTATTGAGAAATTGGATGAAAATTATTAAAAAGAATGGTTTGCGTAATCAAATGTGTAATTAAGGGTAAAAATGTCAAAATAATAATAAAAGGTATAGACTTTTTTACAGTAATAGTGAAAGGTAGGGACATTATATACTAATTACCCTTTTAATAATTTATTTGAGACTCATTTGGACTTTTTTTTTAAAAAAAAAATTGGACTATGGTTGCAATTAATTTTTCCTTTTTCCTTTTGTTTTATTTAAAGATATGGTATATTCGTCATTTCACAATTTTTAATTGAGAAAATGGATGAAAATGAACTTTTACTCAATGAAAGGTGAAAATAAGGGTGAAAATGTCAAAAATGAAAGTTAAGGACGTTTTCCACAATAATAATAAAAGGTGTGGACATTACGTGCTAATTACTCATTATTATATATATGCATATTAGATTCAGAATTTTGCATATAGTGTCTGAAGTTGGCATTTCTTTGAAAAGTCAGATTGCATGTGTGAATTTAAAGGGAAATACTACTTTGCCACTCTAGGTAACCCTTAGGATTACACTATTTTGTCTTTTTACGTGTGTATTGTCTATTATATCCTTAGTTGTATATTTCAGTTATTTCCTTGTGTATTTTAGTTATTTCCGCATTTCCCAAATAATTGGTATCAGAGTCTAGTAACGAAACTGAAGAAAAGTTTAATAATGAATAAAAAAGATAAAATAATT
>CAIGRN010130176.1:0-15119 GCA_903798345.1 Fraxinus anomala
ATATTCGTGCTTATTATTTGAATTAATCTATCTAACTATTACGTGCTTGATTTTAGATTAATTTTCGAAAAAAATTAAAAACCAATTCACTCCCCTCTTGGTTAGCTATTCTTGGGCTTTCATTTATCCCGTTGTTTCACAACAAACTCACATAGCTGACCTCAATGGATAATGACTTCGATCTCCTCCTATAGGTACCAACAATCGTGGCATCATATCCGGCCCATCTATGGTATCAACAATATTTTCTCTAGCTAATGTAGGTAGAGTTCTTCCTTAATGATGACGACCTTCAAAGGATCTCTTTATCTTTGAATTGCATGGAGACATTTTCTAAAGAGGTATTTAAGGGATGGTATTCATAGAACCGTTTTCTAAAGAGTATGGTTGTTTATATTGTATTTTATTCTTTTAAACCCTAGAAAGAACCCATTGAGTTACTTATGTAATCTCAAATATCTCTCAACATGGATAATTTTTAATGTGTCTAGGCTGATTAGAGGTTCGACTTTCTTTTCACCTATCTTTTCGTATTTTAGGCCTTGAAAACATAAAGAAAGCTGAAACCTAAACACATGGATGATTGTAGCTTTAGCTTACACATTGCATGTGCCTTACCATTTCTAGATCTTTATTTTTCAAAAGATTTTTCTATGTTTGAATGGAAGACACCTTCTCGAGAGTCGAGTTATTATCACTGTCATTGTCATTGTTATAGTCATATTTATGAGCTGAGGTTAGCTCACATAATTTCCTACCAATTTTAGTTAAGACTTTGGATTAGATAGCTATTGTACGTGACTATTGAATGTGTGACTTTAATTTGTAAAACATTATCATATTCGAATAATAATGCCCAAAATGGTTTTGGAGTCTATTTTGCTATTCATCGTCTTTATGTGCATTAATGAACTCGTCGGTTAGTTCCAAAAGGGCCATCTCTTACATTTCATGCATGTGTAGTTCTTTTTATCTTGGTTGTCTATTTCTACTGGGTTGGTCTATTGCCAACATAAAAGGGATCAACCCTTCTATTTGCATGCACAGGATTTTCATGGAGGAGAATTTTAAACTAAGTATAAATGGGCAGCGAATGCTAAATTCGAATATGAAAAAGGTAGTCAGAACAAAAATGTTAAAACTTCTGGATGCATGAATTATCCACTCGAACTCAAACAGTGCATGAATTAACCCAGTACAATGTGTGCTTAAAAAAGGAGGTATTACATGGTCCAGAATGAGAATAACGAATTGATTCCTACTATAACATTTATCGAATGGAGAGTTTGCATTGACCACTTTTCCCATCCATTTATCGATTAGACGTTGGAGAGACTAGTAGGGCATTCCTACTATAGCTTCGTCGATGGGTATTTCGGGTACAATCAGATTCCAATAGCGCTTGAAGATCAGAAGAAGACTACTTTCAGTTGCCCCTATGGTACATTTGCTTACCGTAGGATGCCATTTGGTTTATGCAATTTCCTCGCCACATTTCAGCGTTGCATGATGGCCATTTTTTGATATGGTAGAGAAACTCATAGAAGTCTTGATCGATTACTTCTCGATATTTGGATCCTCATTTGATGAGTGCTTGGAGCACTTGAGCTTAGTGTTGCAGCGATGTACGAAACGAACTTGGTTTTGAATTGGGAAAAATATCAATTCATGGTTTAGGAGGGCATAACATTAGGACATCGCATTTTAGCAAATGGGATTGAGGTGGACAAGGCAAAAATTTAGGTTATTGAGAAATTACCTGTACCTACTTCAATTAAGGGCATTCGAAGCATTCTTGGGCATGTCAGGTTTTATCGACGGTTCATAAAGGATTTTTCGTAGATCACGAAGCCTTTATGCAATTTACTACTCAAGGATGCCACTTTTGATTTCTCTGAGGAGTGTTTGATAACCTTCAACACTATAAAGGAGAGACTTATCTTAGCACCTGTTTATTATTTCAACGGATTGGAGCTTGCCTTTTAAGTTGATGTGTGATGCAAGTGACTACGCAGTGGAAGTTATTTTGGGACAACAGAAAGGTAAAATTTTTTATGTCATATATTATGCAAGCAAGACCTTGAATGATGCCCAACTCAACTATGCCACCACTAAGAAAGAACTTCTAGCTGTGGTCTATGTATTTGACAAATTTCGATCTTATCTTTTAGGATCAAAGGTCATAGTCTACACAGATCATGCAACATTAAAATATTTGATGACAAAGAAAGATGTCAAGTTGAGACTAATCCGTTGGGTTTGTTACTGCAAGAATTTGATTTGGAGATCAAAGATAAGAAATGAAGTAAGAATATGGCAGCCGACCACTTATCTCGACTCGAGCTTGAGGACCAAAAAGAGTAAGTTGAAATCAATGAGATTTCCCCGATGAGCTTTTTGTTGTGGAGGATAGCCTTGGTACGTCGACATTGTGAATTATTTGGCCAAGAATATTACTCTGCTAGATTATTCTAGTCATCAACAGAATTTTTTTTCTAAGCTGAAATACTATTTTTGGGAGGCTCATATTCTCTACCGGCGATGTGCATATACAATTATATGGCGATGTGTTACAAAGGAAGAGGTACCTACTTGAGCAGTGTCACTCATCTACATATGCGGGATATTTTGGTGGGTCAAACACAGTTGCAAAAATCCTAGAGTCTGGGTTCTATTGGCCTTCTATGTTCAAGGATACTTATGTATTTGTGAAGAAGTGTAATAAATGCCAGCGTACAGGAAATATATCGAGGATGAACAATATGCCTCTAAACAACATTTTAGATGTGGAGCTTTTCGATGTATGGGGGATTGATTTCAAGTGTTTATTCTCTCCTTCATTCTCAAATCAGTATATCCTATTAGCAGTTGACTATGTCTCCAAATGGGTGGAAGCAATTGCATCACCAACCAATGATGCTAAGGTGATGGTTGGGTTCTTAAAGAAATTTATTTTCACTCGTTATGGCACTCTACGGGCTATAATCAGTGATGTGGGTAAGCATTTTTGCAATCGCCAATTTGAGTCTTTATTGGCTAAGTATAGTGCCCGACATTGTATAGCTACTCCCTACCATCCTCAAACAAGTAGGCAAGTCAAAATCTCCAACAGGAAGTTGAAACAGATTCTTGAAGCCACAGTTAGTTCTTCACGAAAAGATTGGTCTAAGAAGCTTGATGATGCATTATGGGCCTACATAGCAGCTTTCAAGACTCCTATCGGCATGTCTCCTTATCCCTAGTTTTTGGGACAACGTGCTATCTACCAGTTGAATTGGAGCATCGAGCATATTGGGCTATGAAGAGGTTGAATTTTGATTAGAAGGCAGTCGGAGAAAAGAGACTACTCAAGTTGAATGAGATGGATGAATTCAGGATGAAGGCCCATAAGAATGCCAAATTGTACAAGGAGCGGACTAAAAAGTGGCATGACATGGACATTCAACGAAGGAAGTTTGAGGTTGGGCAACAAGTCTTGTTCTACAATTCTCGACTCAAGCTATTTTCGGGTAAGTTGAGGTCAAGGTTGTCAAGGCCATACACTATCACGAAGGTATTCTCATATAGAGTTGTTGAGATCACTCATGAGAGCAAAGAGACATTTAAAATCAATCGACAACGACTGAAGCACTACTGGGACAGTGATTTTTCAAAGAAAAAGTGAACCGTTCAACTTGAAACATCTGAGTGAATCGCCATAGAGTCAAGTTGTAGACTATAAGCAAGCGCTTATTAGGAAGCAACCAAAACATCTCTTTCTTTTTTATTTATTCCGCTTTATACATTAGATTAGGATTTTACCTTTTTTTTCATAGCTTTTGGTAATTTAGGTCATCTTCATCCATTTAGGTCACAAAGACTCGATGCATGGTCCAAACTAGTTTTAAAAGTGCTGTGCATGAATGTGGAGGTGTTTTAATCCTCACTTTGTTGATTCGAGATAAAAATCGCGTATTTTGAGAAAAAAGTGAACTTTTTAAGCTTTACTGGATCAACAAGTGACTTTGAGAGTGAAAATGAATTTTGATCCATTTTTATGGCAAACATGAGCTCCATATAATTTTAAACACGTTTTGGAAAAGTTTGGGAGTTGGAATAATAGAGCAAAAATCGAGATTTTTGAAGAAATTTGACCAAATAACGAGTTTTTTTGTTGATTTTTCAAAATTTTTCATGTTCCATACACTTCATACTCATTATAAATTGTAGGCACAAAAATCAAGGTCTAGGGGCCGGGAATGGTCGATGGGACGAAATTTGCAAAACAGGCAAAAAACTTGTTTTCTAGTAGTACTTAGCGCTAAGGCAATTGAGCTAAGCGGCATCCTCCTGCTAAGCAGGGAAATTTTTGAAGCAGAATGTTCTACTAAGCGACCACTTAGAATACTAAGCGGCCGCATAGTATATTTCAAAATCAAACTTTTATCACTTAAGCCCGGTTCGAACCACAATAATGCCAATTTGATTTTCATAAACCTTAAGGCCATTCCTACCCTAATTTGTGAATTCCTCCTACCTTTCTACAATCAAACCACAGATTCTACTTGGGTTCTCTAATCAAATAGTGTTATATTACACTCATTCACCAAATCCCCCAACTTCATCAACATATTTCATAAAATTCAAAGGTAAATTCGAATTCTCCCTTGTTCTCATTCATTTTTTATCCAATTGGTGCGAAATTCGATAATGTTGAGGTTCAAATCGGTGGAAGGGAAATTAGGTAGTTTTTGGAGTTGTTGATGATGAAAATTTGACGGATTGAGCACAATGCACCTAAATAATTAACATGACATAGAAATAGTTGCACACTACATACTCGATAAAATGTCTCAACGAATTTGTCCGTTCACTTAGATCGATCTAATAACTTGGCATGGTTCCTATGCATACTAGCTTCATGTCGTGTGTTTGAGTTTATAGAAACTATATTAGAGGACATACGAACCGAATTGCACATTACATTGCATGACATGAGTAGGGTGAAACCACCTCATGTCACTCGCTTCGCCCCTCATTTAGGAAGTCCAAACAAAGTCCATTTGACCCCAAATTTGAATATGTTAGAGATCAAGGTGTGAAGTTTCACATGCCAGGAGATCGTTCAGAAAATTTCAATTTCTCTGCACGTTTTTCGAAGTAAAAAACCCTTGGTCGACCATAGGTCAAAATGGAAACCTTTGCATCGTTTATGACATTTTAGGCATTGTAAGGTCCCAATTAACACTTATCTTCGAGCATGACTTTATTTAGCTACATCTTCACTTATACACTGGACTATGATCATATTAAAATGATGTTTGCTTTATTTGGACTTAATTTACACGAGCATGCTTTTTGAAGTAAGTTTGGGGTTATGTGTTTATGCAATGCATTCAAGTGATTTTGAGCTTTTCTAGTTGAGCATTACATTACACCCCACTTATTCATGTCATAACTCAGGTCAATCATGCTATAGCCCAGATATATAGGTCCAATATTTGCTATACTTATCATTATTTTGGTCAAATATTTCTTCTTTTTCCATTTTCATAGGATGCCGCCTGAATGAAATGCAAAGGGAAATGACAAAACTTCTACCTTGGGCACCGCAAGGACTCGAGTGCTTGAGAGAAATATACAGAGGTTCATGAATCAAGAGGCTTTGACTCGATATACCAATGTTATTACCCATTGGGACGTACTTGCTGAAAAAGACGGTTAAATTAGAGGACTTCCCGAATTTTGAGATTATTACACTTGTGTAAAACTGTGGTTGGGAAAAGGTAGTGGAAAATCTTCATCCGATCTATGATGACTTAGTTCGAGAGTTTTATGCTAACTTCAACAATGATATTGATGAACCAAACTCAGAGCATATCCATCAGACCTGGGTGAGAGACAAGTGGATTATGTTCTCACCCGAGATCAAACATGAGTACTACCGTTATCTTGAGATGATATAGTGGGAGTTTTGGGACATTTTGACATGACTAAGGTAGGACATATCTTATATGGGCGAGCAGACGCATGGCAACTACTGACTGATGAGTGGTAATCTATTGAGTTGACACGATCTACTGGCATTCTATGGTATTTCATTTGCCACAATATCGAGCCTACCATACACCGGACCATGTATGAGAAGGCCAATTTTTATACCATTTGGTTTCGGGGAATAAGATTGACTTGGCGAACTGCATATACAATCTGATCTACTCCAAGGGCATTTGGGACGACTGTCATAGGTCACTAATATTCCCGTGCCTGATCAACAGGATCTGCAAAAGAGCTGGAGTCACTATCTCATCTGGGGAACTGTCTGAGAAGGCTAGTACATTTATCAAGAGATCCACTTTAGAGGCCCATGATAGAGCGAGAGAGAGGCATCAGGTTAAGGTTGAGTTAGAGTGCCTCAGACAGCTGGAGGCCGCACAGGGACTATAAGCTGCACAACCCCAATGAGTTGCATATGTTAATGTACTGCAGGCTCCGTCGCCATAGCAAGCCCCGACACTGCCATTGGATGTTGATACTCAACCGTCGATGCGAATCGAGAGTCCTTAGCGATTAGAGGAGAGGTTAAGACATTGCATGGACGTTTGAATAGGCACGAAGGCAGAGTTGAGGGCATCCAACTGTGAGCTGATGAGACATGGGACAGAATGGGTAGCATAGAGACTGAGGTAAGAGAACAGTCAGTTATTCTCAAGAGGCTGGAAGGTAGGATTGACGAACGCTTTACATGCATTGGTCAGGGCTTTACTATGATTGGAGGATTGCAGATGGAGTGGAGATAGCGCATCAGTCTGAGCTGATACGGATGATTCTGGCACGACTACCTCCTCCATAGTTAGACGAGCATCTAGCTTCAGGACAGTTCCACCACCGCCCAAACCACATTTTTGATCAGGGGAGTGTCTTTAGCCCCGTTTACTTGTCCTTATTTTACTGCCTTTTGTGTCAAACTTATTTTACAACATTGAGGACAACGTTTTGTATAAGTTTGGGAGAGGGTGGCAGTAAAATTGACACATGTTTTATTCATCGATATGTATATATTTAACGGCTTTTTTTGTGTGACTTTATATGCTTTTGTGTGATTGTTAAATATAGAAAAAAAATTATCATGTTAGTTTTGATTAATTAGTAGATTTTGTTTATTTCTAAGTTTTTATTTACTGCTTTTTGTGTGCTTGTGTGAGTTTAATAACCTTGCTGGCAATGATGTGATTATTGGAATAAGTATGGATTATGAATATTGGATATGTTGCATTGTTGAATTGGCTGATATTTGTTTATGTGAAACTTGACACTATTTGAGCATGATACTCATGTTTGCACTTTAAACTTGTGAATTGGTTCATTACTTACAGAATAAGTTGAACATAGTGATGAAAACTCATGAAACCTCTCTCATATGCTACCCATGAACCTTATTTAGAGTAGTTGGAGACTGTTGAGCAATTATGGAGGAACACTAAGATGAGTAGGGATTTATATGTGAAATTATGTTGTGTGGATTGTTCAAGATCAATAAAAGCCGGGGTGAAAGTCTTAAGTTGGAGGTTAGGTTTGGAGACTAAGTGCTAGAAAAAGGGTATTTTACTAATCTTTGCATGAATTTAGCTTCTTTTACAGCCTTTATAACTCGACCAAGTAAGCTTGTTATGGTATTTAAAAACATGATGCCATAAAATCATCTAATTTAGGAGTTTATCAGTTAAAGCTCGCTACAACGGTCATATAGAAAACAAGATAGGGAGAAGTTAATAAAAAATATCTTTTCGAGCATTTACGACTTGAGTGAATAAGCTAGCAAGTGTTTAAACTTGGTGCCATAAAGTCAACTGACTTGAGAGTCATCGACTCAAAGCTCGATACATGGGTCATATAGAAAGCAAATGGAAGGATGCTAAAGTTTTTGAATAGAAAAGAAGAAAAAGAAAGAGTTTGATTTTTATATAGTGCATAAAAAGAGAGGGTAAGGATTTGAATATGCTAAATGTTAACTTAGGAACACAACTCGAGAAATTGAGTGAAAATAATAAGTTTGGGAGTGTGTATCTCTCGAGTAAAGAAACGAAAATATTTGACTGCTGAGGGTCGGGAATTTGATCACTTGTGAGCTTGAAATATTTGCATGAGTTTACACATGTTAAGTTTTGCATGTAACAGGTGGAAGCTGGTTTGATTATGTGATATTGAGGCTATTTACATTATAAATTGTTAAATTCCAATCTCGAGAAATAGCAAGTTGTTAAACCATATTTTGTGTTGTTTTGAGTTAAGCCACAATCTTGTTTGAGGACAAACAATAGTTTAAGTTTGAGGGGTTTGTTAAGTATATTTTATACACTTATTTCAGCCACAAAACATGGACTTTTATTGATGAATTATAGTGGATTTTGGCTTAGTTCTATGTGATTTGTGTTTTATAGGAAAATATTGATGACTAAGGTGGAATTGAAGAAAAGAATCGAAAAAGGACCATAATGGAAGAAGAAAATGTTCGAGGACCAATGTGCAAATAGGAAAAAGATGGCCTGTAAGAAGAAACAAAGATGAAAAAGAATTGAAGATCAATTGAGAAAAGGATTAAAGTATTGGAAGAAGAAAAACAGAAAAAAGAGGTCAAGAAATGAGAAGATGGAATTCAGGGACCAAAACACAACAATTGAAAGATACTTAACTCTATGCGCCCGCTTAAGAAGAAAGTCCAAGCGCTCGCTTGGAGGCATGTAGGGATTTCAAAGGGCATTCGCTAAAGAACTAAGCGCCCGTTTCCTTAACACCTAAGCGCCCGCTTAGATTGAATAAACGCGAAAAACATTTTTCCTTATTTAAATCAAGTACTTATGAAAACAATCTTGTAATATATTTATACGACCTAGAACGCCTCTAGAAGGGATATCACGCATTATTTGACAATCGAGAGCATTGAAGGAGGCAAGAAACATCGAGATCGCATCAAGAACTTCCAAGAATTGTTCAAGATTTAACCGGTGACGTCGATTCTTGTATATTTTTGGTTTCCTCTTATTAGCACGCTAGGCTAGATTTTTTATTGCTAGGAGAACAATGAACCATGAAATTTGATATTTTGATTCTTAGTTATGCAATTTTGATATTAAAGCATGTTTTTTTTTATTGAACAATTTCACTTGAATCTATCTTTACAATTAAAGTGCACGATAATTGTATGCATGTGGTGAATTGTTTTGCCTTCAAAAAAAGGAAAATAAATTTGACATAGTTTTTATTGTTATAGGGTCCGATAAGAAATAGTAATATACTACTATACTCTATGTGAATCTTTAAGTGTTTCATAAAAATTCAGTGCATTCTTATATGTTCGCATCCATCATAGAAATATAATTGTGTCATGCATAAGAATATATTCGACAATTAACCGTAAGAGGTTGTCGAATAGGATAGAAACATTGATTCTTCATAATTAAATTCGTGTTGTCAAATTGTAGAACTAAGGTAAAAAAAGGAAGAGAGAATTGCATGGGGATTCGGGATCTTAGTACGTTTTTCATTCATATGAATTCATAAACTTCCATTTAGACATAATTTTGCATTCATTCCATTAATTTAGACATTAATCGCATTTTTAACTATTTTAGATCAATTTAGCCCCTGTTTGACACTCATTTTGGGTGAAAAAAAATTTGGAATAGTGATTGATGGAAGATTGTGTGGTTAAAAAGTAAGGAGATTTTTTAGGTTTATGTGTAATATTATTTTATTGATGAAATGTGTGGTTGAAATGAAGAAAGAAAAAAAACAGAGAAATAGAATGAGAAAAAAATGGGTTTCAAACATGGGCTTAGTAAATCATAAAAAATAACAATCTTTCTACTTGATTCGGTTAAGGCCACATTACTTAGAATTAAAACTATTCAAATTCTATGGGTACGATACTCGGACTCATAATTCATTTATTAGTTGTTAACGAACTGTATACTTGCGGTAAATTGCGCACACATAATTTCTTGAACATATCAATTTACACAAATATGCAGATTCACTATTAATATCGGCAATCTAAGTTGCAAGTGGAACAACCAAACTTGGAAAACAATGAACTTCAAGTTCTTATTCGTGGAAAATGAGTTGTCCAAATCGATTGAATTTCTGATGCAGTTTCCTTTCTTTTTTTCCCTTTATTTTCAAGAAACTAATTTCCCGAATATTCTAGATGGTGTTCAAATTCAAAACAACTTTTTACTGTGGATTTGCTTTAACGGGGTTATAATATTCTTTAGCTTTAGTATGACGGTTCTATTTTGGACTCCTTTATTGTTTGTTGAACGTGTCCATAATATGTTGAGAATAAATGTACATTTTCATGCTCAGTTTAGCTTGATTGGACCATTCCATCTAAAATGTCAAAACTATTAGACAAGAGATACGTTTACTTGTTTAAATTCTCTAGGCTACAGCCGAATTGAATGGCCGGTATAATCGTCTGGAAAAGGCCCCTTGTATGTCAGCTCCCCACCTATCATGGCGCCACTGTATACAGGGCCCTGTACACCAAGCAGGGCCCTTAATCGTCTACTTGTACAGGCCACATGGGCCTGTACACGTGCCCGGGGACAGCTGTCCAGGCCCATGTGGCCTGTAGAATAAACCAAATTCTCTAGGCTAGTGCGGAATTGAACGGCCGGTTGATTAAACTTAGCAAAAAGATCTAACTTTATCATAGAATCCATGTAATCTTTATTCCTTTCGCTAAAGAAATACTTTTCTAGTAAAGATTATATACCGAGTCTTTTTGCACACAACTCCCTCATTCCTTACAATTCTGTCTTAATTTCAGTACTGTGAGCACAATATATAATCTGAAATGGCTTATGCAGCTCTTCTTTCTCTTACTCACGTTCTCGAGCAGACTCTGAATTGTGATTATCGATATTTGATTCTTGATGAGAAAAAACAAATTGCATCCCTCCTTGAAAAAGTTAGTTTCTTACAAGACTTTCTTGATAATTCTTCACAAAAAAGCATCAAAACAGTGCAGTGCTTGGAGTCTCAAATCAGAGATGCAGCCTATAGAGCAGAAGATATTATTGAATCCCACTTGACGGATCGAGTTCATGAAGAATCTTCAAGTCCTAGAGGCGAGAGCTTAACAAGATTCTTCCATCAACTAGAAGAAGTGTTAAAAGAAATTGATTCCATAAAGAAAAAGATGGAGAACATGGAGGACATGAGTGACGTCCAAGATCAGCAGCAACAAACGTCTTCGATACCACATCTTGGATCGTCAAGAATTCCTCCCAGTGGCAAGAGTACCGTAGTGGGCTTTGGCGAGGATCTTTTGGAGATAAAGACTCGGCTGATTAGCTGATCAGCAGATCTTCAAACAATTGCCCTTGTCGGGATGGGTGGAATTGGTAAGACTACTGTTGCTAAAAAAGTTTATGATGATCCATTTATTGTACATCATTTTGACACTCGCGCTTGGATGACAGTATCTCAAGATTATAATGTGCAAGAAATTTTATTAGGCCTTCTAGATTGCACAAAAAATCTCAGTAGTAAGATGCGCGAAGTGAGCATTGACAAATCTCGAAAGGGTAGGAGGTATCTCATTGTAATGGATGATGTTTGGGATACTAAGTTTTGGGATGATGCAAGTTTGAAACCGGTGTTTCCAAATGATAAGAATGGAAGTCGAATTTTTCTATCCACTAGGCAAGAGAAAGTGGCATTTTCTGCCAACTCTTGTCACCCTCTTCATCACATGCATTTACTAGATGAGGACGAGAGTTGGAAATTATTTTGTGAGAAGGTGTTTGGAGAAGATTGTTGCCCTCCTGAATTGGAGGGAGTCGGGAAGAACATTGTCGGACATTGTAAAGAACTTCCACTTGCAATTATTGTGATCGGGGGGCTCATCTCGAAGTATAGTAGAACACAATATGACTGGAGAAATGTTGCAGAAAATCTAAGTTCTGTAATAACCTCAAATAATGAGCAATACTCAGAGATACTGTCTTTAAGTTACAATAATTTGCCTCATCATCTGAAAGGGTGTTTCCTATATATGGGAGTTTATCCAGAAGATTTTAATATTCGTGTCTCCACACTTATAAAGTTATGGATTGCCGAGGGATTCATAGAACCTGTAAGATTTAAAAGATTGGAAGATGTGGCTGAGGAATACGTGTTGGATCTCATTGCAAGAAGCCTTATTATGATTTCCGGGAAAAGCTCCATAGGTAAAATAAAAGCTTGCAAAATTCATGATCTTTTGAGGGACTTGTCTATAAGAGAAGCAGAAAAGGAGACCTTTTTTCATGTGACTAATAGGAAACTAGATTGTGTTCCAAAAGGCACTAGTGTACGCCGCTTAAGTATTCATCATAAAACAGAAAATCTTTCTGGCGCTGAAATCCCATCAACTTCACTACCACGGTCTATTTTAAATTTTTCAGATGAGAGTCCTATTCCGTCTAGAGTTTTAGATTTTAGACTGCTCAGAGTACTGCACAATGCCAGAGCACGTCCAAATAACAAACTAGGACCAGTTAACTTGCGGTACTTCACTACCACAATGTATAATGATGGGTTGGGGAGTTGGGAACGGTCTCTAGAATCAATTCACAAATTTCGGAATCTGCAAACTTTCCATCTTCATCAATCCACGCATTTCATATCCAGTTTGTCACTTTTTCCACTTGATCTCCCACCTGAAATATGGAAGATGACGAAATTAAGGCATGCCCAGTTTGAGGCAGCTGCAAATCTTCCTGACCCTGCTAATGGAGAAACCGAAGGGGAAAATCCAATTATTGTTCTAGAAAATTTACAAACTCTGTCCGTGATAAAGAATTTCAGATGTACAGTCGAGGTCCTCAAAAGAATTCCGAATCTAAAGAAATTGGGCATCTATTATGGCAATGACCCTATGGAATGGGGATGTTATTGTCTAAATAATCTCGTCCTTCTGAATAAACTAGAGGCATTGAAGTGTTTCTCTTACTGGAAAACACCGTCTTTCTTGAAGAATCTCACATTTCCATTATTTCTCAAAAAGTTGACTTTCATTCAAGGCAACCTTCCTTGGGAAGATATGACGATTGTTGGTTCTCTGCCCGATCTTCAAGTGCTCAAATTGAAAAGTTATGCCTTCGTAGGCCCAGAGTGGGAACCAAATGAAGGCGAATTTCTTCAACTAAAATTTCTGCTACTTGAAAACATTAATCTGAAGTATTGGAGAGCCGATAGTATCCACTTCCCGAAACTTCAACGCCTATCCATTAAGCTATGCAAACATCTCGAGGAGATCCCAAGTGGTATTGGAGAAATTGCAACACTTCAATCCATCGAGTTGCATTACTGTAGTGCTTCACTTGTGACTTCAGCAAAGCAAATACAAGAAACACAACAGAGCTATGGAAACGATGACCTTCAAGTTCGGATCATGTGAATTGACGAGTACTTTTCAGATTGTAGACTTTGAAGTTGTCCACTCCACAGGTGTGTATCCATTTTTTTTTTCACCATAATTCTTATTTCTTGCACCACATTTTATTTGTATGTAAGGTTCTTAATCTTTGTTCATTATATCACTTATGTCCCTAACGATTTTTCAAGTCATTCTTATTCTCAAAATTTCCATTAATTATCATATTTTATATTTAATAAAAGTTTTATATTCAGAAGTTCGTTGAAATGACGTAAAATAACTTGTTTTTCATCATATTTTTTTTTTAAAAAAAATAAATAAAAAGTGAGGAAAATATTTTTCCCTCATTTTCAAAGCATGAAAACAAAATATTTAATATAAATTATTATCGAGGACGAGATATACTAATTAATGTAAGGTTGAAGATAAATCCAATTGAAAAAAATTAGAAAATAATTGCTACAATGAACAAAGATTGAGGAGTTAACTACGATTAAAATGTAGTGTATGAAATAAAATTTGTGGTGACAATATAATCACCCCTTTTTTAAATATGTAAAGCTATCACTATTATGAAATTTGTGATAATATTGGGAAAATAACTAATAAATTATTGGAAGCACATCGTCGTATAATACATACACACATTTCCCACTTCTTTTTGGAAACATGGACAAAAACACTATCATTTACTACTAGTTGTTGATAATCTAATAAAGGTAAATTAAAAATTCTTTACAAAAATTGTTTTGCTCATCCTAGCCGGACGCCCGACGCTGGTTATCTCAACCAACGACTACGAGCTTTTCACAAACGCAAAAACTCTTATTTTGCCTTGACAACTGAAACGGGTACTGCTCATCTTCTTCAAACATATTTTGGGCAATTTTGTTGTGATTATTTGATGTATTTTGGAATTTTGGAGAATCATGCATTTATCTATATGACTATATCCGGTTAAAATTCGGCCATGATCAAATCCCCAAATAATCGATCCCACAATTTCCATTTCGAAAACCCTAGCACCTCATTCGATTTGTCATCTGCTAATTATTCTGATCTGTTGAGTTTTATGTAATCTCCTTCTTCTGATAGCGAGGTTTCCTTAATTATTATGTGACTTGTGGATTGCAGGATTGGGTTTTATTTTATTGTAATTTATTTTTCAATTCTATGCCTAATCTGCTATTCTGCTTGATCAATGCAAATGCGTGTGCTTATGTATGCTTACATACTCTGTTTGATCAATTAATTCGATCATTATCAAATCCCCAAAAAATCAATGCTATTCTGCTTGAGCAATTAATCTGCTATACAGCTAATAGAATGATTCAATGCAAATATTGAAGTTTGAAACCGTGTACTCCTATTATCAATTTTGAATGACTTTGAATACGTCAACTATGCATTAATGCGGAATTCTTCTTCATTGTCAACAGGGGATTTTGTCAAGTGTCAACATGGTTAATTCCACATACACGTAGGAAAAGCAAAAGGTTGAATACACCCTGGTAAGTCTAGTTGCTCATCTCTTTGCTTATTGCCTTGCCGGCAAAATATTGAATTGAATGTTTTCGCCTATTTGTCTAAGTTGTTTTGTTGAAATGTTACCTCATTATGAATTATTTTTGTTGCCTTGTCGACTTACTAAATTATATTTTGATTGTCGTTAGAACAAAATCTCGTTGGAAATAACTTCAAATTAAATGAATTT
>CAIGRN010130177.1:0-22073 GCA_903798345.1 Fraxinus anomala
GGGTGGAGGGAATCAACTGCCAAAGGTGGAAGGAGCTACCTGGCAACAGAGAAAAAAACAGCACCTCTTCCACAATCACAAGCTCTACGATAATTATCCAATGCCAATGTAGTTTCAACAACATCCTGGGTCTCTATGAAAACTAGTTTATGTTGCATTATCTCCTGCAACACATTTAAAGGTAAATCAGAATGATATTTTCAACTAACTTATAAAAAGAATACTAAAAGGAGTAATCATTTTTTATTTTTTTTTTTCCGAAAGTACCTTCAGAATTCCTGATTCATGCCAACTATTGACGATTCCATCCATATAAGAATAACTAACAAAGAAACACACAATTCCATCTGGGACAACAGATACCATCTCAAGCAAAAGTTTCCCATAGTTTTTCTCAACACCGGGATCACTTCTCAGATCATATTTCGTGCTCACAGGGAGCTGGTCACTGGAATAATAAGCAAGATGAGAAGAACTATATAGCTAATGGCACAAGAATTCTTCTACCAAAAGTACAATAAAATAAATGCTATATGGAGTTTCTAAAAAGCAAATGAGAAGAGAACATTATTCAATTCTTTTACCTTCCACGAGTGAGAACCATTGGACATATGCAATCCCTCGTTAAGGACATGGTAAAACTTTGACTAACCACAGGATTAAAGTTGAGAAGACGAGGGTAAAGATCAATGGGGCTGAGAGTCCCAGAAGTAATAACAACTGATTGGAATCGTTCAAATACAGGCTTTATGGCAAGAGAAGCATCATGACAACAAAGCTGGAATGCCAACATTAGCAATTAATCAGTAATTCTGATACTATGATAGACCAAAACAAGTAATCCAGACTTGCAGAAAACATTTGTGAGCACATTCACCAAAAGGGAAGAAAATGCAATTACTTAGGGATAAGAATTTACTGATAACAATCAGACCTCAATAACTGGAATCTACCAGAATATTACTCAAAAGAAGAGTGTAATGTGGGGGTTACTTGTTTCCTTGGTAATGAATAAAAAATAAATAGCTAAATTGCCAATTTCAACAAACCTGCAGCACGGGATCAGGTATATGTGGCATTCTTTCATCGAAAGGTTCAATTATAATTGAAAATCCCCGCGTGTAGGTCCCCACGAGCGTTGCCAAATCACAAATTGTTTGGATATGTAAAAATTCATCCGTGTCAGTAATCTCCAAAGTCAACATGAGGGAGTGAAGCCGGTCATAACAAAACTTTAACATTTTCTGGTCAATCCCAACTTGTGCATTGATTGAAGCAACGAAAGAAACAGGACCCTCTTTTTCAACATTTTCAGTTTGCAGCCGCCCTTTAAAATACTGGATTAATCTACGCAAAACAGATAGAAAGTGCTCTGCCCGCCTTATGTTACCAGGCACAGCTTCCTTTAGAATATCATCGGGTAAGGCAGGATTTGCAAACCAGGTGTCACCAACTGCAGGGACACAAAAGCATATGTGAGTCACAGAACTCATTTTAGAAAAAGAATGCCTAATCAAATGAAAAAACATGCATTAACTCAACATACTCGGAAGGTTCCCTCTTTGTGCCAAACCTTCAACAAGCCGGTTGTATTCTGCACGCAATCGACCAGCATCGGTGGCCTTTAACCTTCCTACCATGTTAAACAAAGTTAAGACAGAATAGAACTATCAAACAATAGCTTTTTTTTTTTCACTCCTTGAAAATTATCGAACACTAATGCACAGAAGTAACTTCAACTAGAAAATATGACACAAAAAGCCATGTAGAAAGATAACCTTTTCAACAGTTGGCAGTCCATCAAAAGCAAAACAGAGAT
This sequence comes from Fraxinus anomala, assembly GCA_903798345.1. Classification (NCBI taxonomy): domain Eukaryota; kingdom Viridiplantae; phylum Streptophyta; class Magnoliopsida; order Lamiales; family Oleaceae; genus Fraxinus; species Fraxinus anomala. The sequence continues at coordinate 1,820 of CAIGRN010130177.1, forward strand.
TTCACAAAAATCCAAGAATTTCAAAAAATGTAATTGTGTTTATTGTGTAAATAATTCATTTTCTTGATTCTGTGGCTAAAAATCATATTCTTTATTTAAGTGTCCAAGAATGTCATATTTCGGATTAATATTCCGATGCCAGTGTGGTGAAGATGCTTCTTAGCACAAGACATACAAATTTATGAGTATGTCGAAATACTCAGCATACTAACCAAAATACTAAAAAAAGTTAAATAATTTTACATCAAGATGGTAACACAAGCACAAACCTATCAATCTCCTGAGACATCCTAGTAAGATTCCTCGTTGCACCTTCAAGTGTCTGACTCCTTACACTGACACTGAGTGCCTCAATGCACACATTGTCAATATTGTGGGCCTCATCAAACACAACAACAGACTCTCTCTGCATCTCCTTCGATATGATTCCAGCAACCTTGGGATCGAGCAGATATTGATAGCTATAAACGACCACGTTTGCAAATTGCACCATGTGACGTGCCAAAAAGTACGGGCACCACCCTTTCTCCTTCCCGAATGCCCTCAAATCCTTCAATAGTTGGGAAAACAAACTATAAGTCAATTTCAGTTCAACATTAAAATAGATGAAATCTGAAAGCAGATGTTTCAAATTTCTGCACCACTGAATTACTGTAGCAGATCCTCAATATTTGTCGACAATTGAATTCATAAAACAAATCTATTGCCATCCAACATATTTTATGCAGCAAATGCACCCACAACTCCCTCATTCACAAATTTAAACATTCAAAATATCTCAAGAACTTATGTCCCGTATATATTGTCACAAATAACCAAAAACAGATAGGAAAATAGCTAGATTTCATTAGAGTTAAAACAAAAAAAAGCAGAACCTGTAGAGTATAAACACCGGGAGTCAAAACGGCATCAGAGGCAGCCTTCTCATAATTATCAAAAAAGGAACAAGTCCGAACATTCGGATTCTCTATAGCCATCGCCCGGACCCAACTAGCTGTAAGCTTCCTACACGCGGCATCCACGGAATCCCGATTCTCAGCCGAAACAACACTCGGATTTATACACAAATTCTTCCTCGACGACAGCCCGAGCGCAAGCATCCGTGCAGAAGGGCCTAAATGCTGGAGCTGGTAATTATGCAACAATTTGAGCTCGGCTAGGGTTTTTTCCATTTCGTGTACTGTGCGAGTACAGTAAAGGAGTTTCACCGGATTGGAGGGCTTCGAAAGCGTGTAACTCGTGATTAAGGAGAGTAAAGCTATTGTTTTCCCAGTACCCGTCGGCATTTCTAACAGGCAATGGCCCTTGGCGTCTAGGGCACGTTTTAGTTCCACCATGTACGCATATTGCTCCGGGTATATGTTGTCGTAGGGGAAATACACTGTAACATCTTCGATTTGGAACTTCATTTTTTTCCGGTGGGCGGTGGCTCCGGAGGTGGAGGTGGTTTATTGAGAAAGGGTTTAGGGGTTTCAGAAAGAGTTTCCAGGGAGCCAGTCTGTTCTATTTCTCGAAGGACGACGCCGTTTGGCTCAGCCTTTAATAACTCCTCCTGATTTTAGGTAAATTTTTTTATTTATAAAAAAGTAATGGTTTTATCTGGTAAGTCAATTAATATTTACCTGTAGTTATCCCTTAGTACATTAATATCTGATTACGTGTTTGGCAAAACTTATGCGATTGATATTAAGAAACTCGAACGTGCATAAATATCATATCGCTCATTTGTTGTGTCAAGAACATGTCCACAACGAGTAAGAGTTCCATGGTCCGATATCAAGTGTTAAGTCACATATTATGTATAAGGAATTTGACTGAAATTGCCTATGGTTTGAACCAGTTCGATCGTGTTTCGCAATTGAGATCACCATGAGCTAAGTCCAAGCTAGCAGGGTCTTCACTTGAATCATTTTTTTCTAAAAGAACACTGAAGAAGAGCACGAGACTGAAATGAAAATTAGAACATGCTTTCATAATCAAGCAATATGCCTCTCCATTAAAACAAAATGTTGATGATAGGACTTCGGAGGAAAGAAAAAGATACCATGGCATGGCATAATTTGATTACAATTCATCAATCTTCTCTCTCTTCTTTTTACTTTCCCCCGACAAATAAATTACTTAACTTTAAGCCGAAAATCTCAGCTTTCACACTACAAGAAGGTAGTACCCTTTCACTGTTTCACAGATGAAAATAGACGGGGATGAAGATTTTCAAGAACCAACCCTCTTCATCGCACCTCTTGGTTGACAAGCAGTGAAGGCTGAGTGCATATTGTCACTGAAATGGAATCTGACGCACTAGTTGTTTGGACTTTGCTGAAACCAGGTACGAACAATTAATCAAAAATCCTTCATCCAATCCAACCATTGGTTTGCATAGGACTTCAACCCCAAGCAATATGATTAGTATATCATCTTAAGAGAGAGAGTTTGGAAGTTCACCAACACACATTTTGCTCGTTAGTTCCATTAGTCTCTGAGTTTCCTCATCTAACTTTACATTGTCCATTTTCATCCTCTCTGCCACTATAAGTGGCATTTTATCAGCTTTTGCATAAGTTCGCAGAAGAGAATTATAAGTCTCTGTTTTTACATGGCCAGCACTCCGAAGAGTGATTATCAATTGCTCTGCGCCCTCAACATTGCCGTGCTCTTCAACAATCCTAAATACTTCTTGCAACATCTTTTCATCTGGATTCCATTTTTTCACACAACCAACAGCTTTCTTGAAACAATCAAGAACTTTTTCCATCTGCCCTTGTTTCAAATAACACCAAGTAAGAAGCTCGAATGTGGTATAACCTGGTACTATGCTTTTCTTTACCATCTGATCATGAAAAGCCTCAGCCTTTTCCATTTCGTTCTTATTGATGTAAGCAGCAATAAGCAAATTCGGAACCTTTGAATCTTTGGTTGGAGAAACAGACTCCCATTCCTTATAAAGCTTCTCGGCTTCTTCAATTTGTTCGAGTTTCAATAGGGAAGTAATCATACATGTGTACTCAGCATCATTCAGCTTGCTGAAAGTGGATTTCATCTTCTTCCATATACGGTAGACGTCATTTTTATTTTCCAGGCTAGTGTGCAAACTAATCAGGGATGCATAAGCAACTCGGACTTTTCTAGAAACCCTTTTCTCCATTTCCCTTAAAGCAAACTCCGCTTTTTCCTTGAGTGAATTCTTGATGTAGAGGCTGGTCAATGTGCTATATGTTACCCAAACTGGATCTACTTTTGCCTTCTTTAGCTCAAGAAAAACCTTTTCAGCAGTTTCAATATAATTCTGAGAAACACATACTGACAACCACAAGTTGTATGTGATAACATCTGGTGAACTATTCTTCTTTAACTCCTTAATCATATCTGGTATCTTCTCCAACTGCCCAGTGGATATGTATAGAGATATCATGTGGTTATACGGAAGAGGATTCTTCAAGAAACCGCATTCTGACATTTTTTCCATCAGAGCCTCCGCTTTGACGGTTTCCTTATGCTGTGCATAGGTGTGGAGAAGGGCACTACAAGTTGCTTGATCTCTCATTTTATCAGGCAGATCTTCAAAAAACTTCTCTGCACTGTTTATACCCCGAAGTTTTGCAATCAAATCTAAATGGACAGCATAGTCCCCAGGTACCAGCTTGATATCATCCTGTATCCTCATCCACTCGCAAATCTTCACAAACACACAAAAAGTTAGCAGCACATTTTGATGTGAAAAAACGTATCAAAAAGATTTTGACCAAAATGGAACACTGTCATCACTCACAACTCTGATAATTATTAATTAAATTTACCCAAATTCCCAAAGTTCCACAATATTATTTCAATGACACAGCTACTCCACAGAAATAGAAAAGTGTATCGCCAGATATTTGGGTAAAATATGCGCAACTTTAGCAGGCAGACAAAAAAGCTCACCACCAATAAAGCCTTGGGAGAGTTACCACATCGTGAGCTTTGTTTTATATCCCATCCAACGCAAGAAATAGTACAAAAATACATAAAGTACAAGCTAGTCAAATAAATAAAGTCCTCCACTCTCTTAGAAGTACTTCCCCCTAAAACATTAATTTTTAAGTTTGAAAATTAGAAAAATAAGCCTTGACATTATTATCTCGTAATTCTCTTAGTTGTTCTTTCAAACTCGACAGAAAATATCCATATATATTTGGGTTATTTAGCTACTCATCCATTAATGCAGCAAAATATCATAGATAAACAAACTGCACACACAAAAAAAAAGTAGTACAGATCGGAAATTTCAGGATAATTATCAAATTCAAATTATACAACAAAAGATACTAATAATAATAGTGATACAAATAACTCAAAATCCAAAGTTTCAACTAAAAGGGAAATATAGGTATAAAAGTATGTATATAACCTCGAGGGCATGTTTGTAACGCTTAAGCTTTCGGAGCTCACGGATGATACGATTGAGCTCGTACTTGCGGACGACATGGCCTTCCTCCTTCCATTTTCGTATGGTTACAACGGCGCTGCGCTTCGTATACACCAGAGCAAAAAGCCGCCGCCCCAAAGTGTCCCTGCCTCCAGCAGTTGTACGATTAGTACTAGTAGAAGAAACAGCGCTTCCCTCATTGTTTAAAGGCTCCGCCGCCGTCGCCAAGGCAATGGTTTTAGTTGAGAACTGGCTAACGGCCGCTATCGACGTTCGTACGAAGCGAGACAGCATTTTTGACGGATTCCTGTTAGTGAGTACAGAGTCGTGGCAAATTTTATGAAGAAGAACAAATTTAAGCCCAAATAAAACTGGGCTTCAAGACGTGAATATTTGGGGGCGGTCCAAAATAATAGCCTCTTAAATGAAATATTTTAGGCAAGTAGTACTAAAATGGGTAAATAATGCTCAACATTTTTTTATACTTGCCTTTTTAGTAGCACTTTTTGCATTTTTTTAAAAAATAATTTTTTAAAGAATTTTTTTTTTATAACTTTCACGTTACTCGATTCTGGTATTTAGATGCAGAACTTCGATTTAGTTCTTTTGGTCACCTTTAATTCCATCGTTTTATGATGTTAAATGGATAGAATCAAACTGTTCGACTCGTCTCTCCATTAAGTCCAACTAGACTTACCACGCAAACTAGCTCATTTTAAAAAATCTTGGCTCATGGGTCATTCGAGATCATGTATCTTTTATTTTAATATAAAATATTATTTTTCCTCCATGAGAGCCAACTCGTGCAAGTTGCTCATTTTCACTATTAGACTAGCATTTGCAGCTCACCTCCATGCTAGCTCAACTCATTTATGGGGTCATTCAGAATTGGCGAAGCCCCCACTCCACACCCTTTCTCTCTGACCATGTTTAACTTCCTTTATTTCAAAACTTTTTTTATTATTATTATTTTCCAATTTCATTTTTAATCACATTTACACTAAAATATTTTATATGTAAAATTAATTTTTTTTTTTTTTTTACTTCTTAATCACATATTCTCAAAAAAGAATTGTCACTTTGTCAGAATGTGGTTGACAAATGAGTGACACAATGTGTTGATAAAATATGATTCGATAAAAAAATTGACTGTATTTAAAACGTTAATAATTATGTTAAGGATTATATAAACGTAACAAGATTCCTAAAAAAAAATATTCAAAAACATTTATTTTTCTTCATTTTCTCCTTATAACAACCAATGAACTTTGACAAGTATGATAATAAAATCTCAAAGTATACTCTAAATTGTTTCACTATTTTCTTCTAGAAAAAAAAATAAAAAGAAGTCAAATTCATGCCTGGAGGACCAAATCCCGGCGGCCGCACCAGCGTCCGCATAGTCGTGGTCGGAGATCGAGCCACCGGAAAATCCAGTCTCATTGCTGCTGCCGCCTCCGAAACCTTCTCTCGAGAAGTTCCTCCGGTGCTACCAACTACTCGCCTCCCTGCCGATTTCTATCCGGATAATGTCCCCATCACTATCATCGACACCTCATCCAGGTTTTTGTATTTTCGATTGCGAATTTCATTACTGAATTTATTTTCGACTGGATTAATTGGATTTAGTGTTGTTTCTATATATAGTCTGGAGAATAGAGGGAGGCTCGCTGAAGAGTTGAAGCGAGCTGATGCGATTGTGTTGACATATGCATGCGATCAGCCAACGACGCTTAACCGCATCAGTTCCTTCTGGCTTTATGAACTTCGTCGATTAGAGGTTTTACTCTTGATCTCTACTATATTACATCATTGAGTTAGTGAGTGCGATTTTAGTGTCGTCCATGCTCTTCTCTATTTAGAGAACACCATTATAAATTTTTACCAAGATTTATTACTATCAGGAAGTGGCAAAAAAGAAAAAAAAAAGCGCTATATACATAGGTTATAAAGCTACTATATTTCACTGCTTGGTGCCAAGTAACAAATAATTTAGAATTTCAATGAATTATTGGAAACTACAATTGAGCTCTACGACTTAATTTTGATAACTCCTCACGCAATGTGAAATAGCGTGATCAGGCATGAATTAATGGATTGCATTTATCATTTCCCTTGTTTATGTAGTATAAAACTATGTCACTGTGAAATTGCCTTTTGCACTAGACTCGCCATGTGGACAAAATCTAGATTAAAGAAAAAATATGTTATTACATTGTATTGATATTTGTAGGTGTTACTGATGTGTGTTCACTTGAGTATAAATTATGTATGGCTGCTTAGGTCAGGGTACCGGTTGTAGTTGTTGGTTGCAAGCTAGATAGACGAGATGAAGAGTATAATTTGAACATTGTGATGGCTCCAATCATGCGACAGTTTCGTGAGATCGAGACTTGCATAGAATGTTCAGCTGCTAACTTGCTCCAGGTTTGCATTAATGATCGAGTTGTGCTGATTCATTATTCTTACAAGAGGGAGACTGTCCTGAGAATTGTGATAGTTTTAATCTATTTGTAGATTCCCGAAGTATTCTACTATGCCCAGAAGGCAGTCCTTCATCCAACAGCCCCACTATTTGATCAAGAAACCCAAGCTTTGAAGCCCCGTTGCATGAGAGCATTGAAGAGGATATTTGTTCTTTGTGATCTTGATATGGATAGTGCTCTCAATGATGAAGAATTGAATGAATTTCAGGTCCTTTTCTAATTTCTTTTCACCGTGTTATTGTAACTATGCTTTTCTTAAAACAAGAAAAAAAATCTGTTTCTTTTTCTCTTTTTTTCATTTCCATAACGAGATATCCTTTGCAAGGAGAAGTAATTATCCAATTTTTCCCGACATTTAACATTTGGTCATGATTAATAATACGGTGAACAGGTTAAGTGTTTCAATGCTCCATTACAGCCTGCTGAAATAGTGGGAGTTAAGAGAGTGGTACAAGATAAGTTACCTCAAGGAGTCAATGAACTTGGGCTTACATTAACGGGCTTTATTTTTCTGCATGCTCTTTTTATTGAAAGAGGCCGAATCGAGACTACATGGACCGTCTTGAGAAAATATGGGTACAGCGATGAGCTTAGACTCAGAGATGATTATTTGTCAATGCCATTGAAGAAAGCTCCAGATCAGGTGACTCTCCTTAACAGAGCACGAAGAAATGCAGTTTCTAGTGAGATGCCAAAAGATTATAATCATCAGATCAGTATAAAGAAGCTTTGAAACTAAAATACTAATTTATGGACTAGTAAATATGGATTTTGTAATCAGCTTGAAAGGGAAGGTTTGATAGCTAATATTTTGTGTACAGTATACCTTCTTCATTTGATAAGTTGGAGTAGGAGAGATGTGGGTTTGTATCTGTGCTGTTTTCTTTTGCACTTGCTCGTCATATTGATCACACTAGATTAAATATAGTAAAAAATCGACAGTATCACCATATATTTAGTTCACAATTTGTGGAACGGTTGATTACACAGATACATCAACAGAATCATTTAATTTTTTTTTAGCTAATAATTATAGTTGAAGCAAGGTGCCTCAAAATATCAAATCATATCTGAGGAGTTTGCATTTATCATGATTCTGTGCCCTTCATAATCTGTATCTTCTGTAGAAGGTCCCAAGACAATAATGTGCAACTAAAACATCACTTTCTTTCCAGAAACAAATTTTACTATATATTCATTATTTATTATAATTTATGGAATTTCTCATTTTTTGTTTATATACAAAGATGGGGCATTTAAACTATATGAGTTTCCTTGCAGAGTTTTCAATTGACAAGTGAAGCAGAAGAGTTCTTGAAGGGGGTCTTCAGTACGTTTGATGATAATAAAGTATGTTGTTATCATTTTTTTCCTCTTTAGAATTCAAGTATCTGATACCTGTTTAGAAGTCAAGTATCTGATAGGCTTTCAGTTTTCACATGCAGTCTATTCTAAAGAAATATTTTAGGAAGCATTTGATACGAGGGTTTAGATGAAAAAAAGAAGTGATTCAATGATGAGCCAAAAAGGCTTTGGTATTCTAAAGAAAACATTTACACTCTAGTATTGGGACAGATAGATGTTTGCAGCCTCCCTTAAAGTTGAGTCCGTCAAAAATTGTTTTGTGGTTATGGAGAATAGACTCAAAATGAAAAAGAAAAAGTGCTTTTATTTTTCAGAATCCTGTATCTGAAACACATTAAAGAAAATCTTATGTTGGTGGCAACAAAGAATGACTTGTCACTCAAATGAAATCTAACGATCTTCCATTTTTAGAAATATTTAAAACCATAAATAGAATTCATTTCAGAGTGTCTACTGTGCAAATGGGATGGCACGTTGATGCATACTTTTAATCTTTTCTCCTCGAAACTCAATTACTTCAAGAACTAGTAAAATGATGGATGCGTTATGCGTATAAAAAGCAATCACCTTGTGTTTGGTACAGAACCTATCATTTGGAATTCATTAAATTTAGGAATTTGATCATTTTTCTTGCAAGACAGACATATCTAAAGCCTTCCTGTAATGGCTGTTGTTTAACTCCCTTTGTTCAGTGGGGAAGACCGAATACTGTCGCCTTTTACTGGCAGATGATTAATAAATACTTCCTTTTCTGTATTTGATTTTTTTTTCACCCACTGACAGCAACTTTTAATAAGTTTTGAAATTAATACTGGAAGAGGCATATAATTTTTTTCGCTCTGCTATTATATACAACTTTACCTGGAACTCTCTCGCTTATTGTATTCCCTTGAAATTGGTTGCCATCTTTACGCGGATACAAAATTGCAGTTAAGTTATTTGAAGTGGATAAATCCATAGCCATCTGCATTTTTGTACAGTCGATACCTTGATTGAGGACAGATTGAAAGTTTGACCATGTTTTTGTTAGGATGCTATACTTGGTCATTTGGGTACATATTTTACAAGAATTTTGTCCTATCAGTTCAGGGACACTGCTCTAAATTTTGCCTAGAATTCTGCTCTAGTTTTACCTTCATCCTTTTACAGGATGATGTTCTACGGAATACAGAGCTTGAGGATTTATTTTCAACTGCACCTGAAAGGTATATTCATCTTTGCATGTGAGTTATTTTTGTGTCACTATTTATCACATATCTTATTAATTCACTGAAATGAGATTAACACCTTGTTTTCCTGCTGAATTTGATGGGAAAAACTTTATGTACTTGCCACAGTTGGGATCAAATTCAATTCTGGTCTCTCTCACCATTCACCCACCCCCTGGTTTATGTTTACTTGTTTCTTGTTTGCAACTATCTCAATTGAGAAAGAAATGGGGGAAAATTAAAATCACCTTATTTGGTCGCGAAAGATGTGATCCCAGTCAACATTTTAGTAAATGTAGTCCTGGATATGATTCAATTGTGAAAGGGGATCATGTATTTGACCTCATGTTTATAGGGAATAAGACTTACCTTGTTCTTCTTCTTGTTATTGGGTCACATAAATATATTTACTTTGGGAGCCAACCTTCAGCTCTATAGACCTTTGTAAATATCGATTCTACCAGAAAGAGACATCTCTTAAAATTATTCTATTATTTGTCCAGTTCAGTTGTGCGCCAGTAGGCTGGTAATTGCTTACAAGTTACAGCTACCATTTGAATAGACTTTTCTACAAAATGTTTGCATGCATGCTGGAGTGAGTGATATAAGAATAATGAATCTAGATGACTGTTATCCCTGATTGAAAGTCGATTCAACTGCATCGGCACAATCAATTTTGCCAACTTTGTAAGAGAATGAGTTTATTAGATAAGAGTTCACTGAATGCATTCAATATGCTTGTGATTTATAAAATTTTGGATGTTGAGTCTGCAAGTCACTTGTTACTCTGTGTTTCTTATTATTATCTTATTTTCACTTATGGATTTGGACTGAATCATTGTTACTTATTTTTATTACCTTTCTGTATTTTATTTTTGACCCAGTCGTTTTGATATAAATTTCAGTCCCTGGGATGAAGCTCCTTATAAGGATGCAGTTGAGAGAACTCCACTGGGAGGGTTATCTCTCTCTGGGTTCCTTTCAGAGGTGGGTACACTAGGTCACTCGTTGCACTGCCAAAAGAGAGCTATCTGCTTTGACACAACGTGTTGTATGTTTTTGCAAATGCCTTTTAACAGCTATTTATTCTGATAAGCAAGGTTGTGAGGATTGTAATATTGACTTGGATCGATGGAGTGTACTCGCGGATCGGAAGATCCTACTAAATGATGATCATTTAAATATTAAAAAATGTCTAAGAAATAAAATTATCAACTACAAGTCAATTAACCAAAAACAACCAATAAATTTTTTTTTTCAACTACTTATAAGGGTCCACAATAATTTTATTTTTTGTCAAATTTGAGAGATTTACATATGTGAGAGGCAAGACTGTGAGACTAGAATGCTGAATCGCTGGGATTTGAGTTAGGGATTTACATTTTTTGTTTGATTTTCTCTATTTTTTCTTTCTATCTTTTGGACTTAGACTCTATTATGTTACTTATTCAAAAGAAACCAGCCCATTAAGTGAAATAAATAAGTTCAGCGCCCTAGCCTAATTATTGCATTTGAAGAAATCACGACCAGGATCGCGATTTTGACAACTTTGCTGCTACATAGCACTTGAAGTTTTATACACATAAATTTGATTTGCAGGGAGCAAAAGAGTTTCTCTTATAGTCGTTTGGTATATTGATCCGCTGGAATTCCTGATGGTTGTTTCCCTTAACAGGCAGACCAATCGGGGTTTTATTTACCTTTAAAATATGAAGTGTACATTTTAGTTCTTATATGTTACTCTTGGGATGTAGTTGGAATGGAACTAATGATAAGTTGCACTTTTGTGGCTGTACTTGTATTATTACTGTCTTTAACATGATGGTGATAAATATTTGTAAATATTTTCTATTGGTTGTGGCCTTCCGCTTAGTTGCCAAATGGCGACATTAGCTTCGACTATACTCCACGGATATTGGTCTTTTTTTTTATTTGAGCTTTTTGTTGCTGTTCACCATGTAGTATTTGTATTGCAGTGGGCTCTTATGACATTACTTGACCCAGTTAAAAGTCTTGCCAATCTAATATACATTGGTTACAACTGCAATGCTGCATCAGCCCTCAATATCACTAGGAGAAGATCCATAGACAGGAAAAAACAACAAACAGACCGCAGTGTTTTCCAGTGCTTTGTTTTTGGACCTAGAAAGGCTGGGAAGTCCGCATTGTTGATGTCATTGTTGGGAAGGTGAACTCATCTATATCTCCACCAATATAAGTTTATCATTGTAAAAAAAAAGGGTAAAATTTATATAGTTGTCTTTGTCCAAATTCTCTTGATACTTCCAGTTCAATTAGTATATAATAAGACAACACTCCATATTCCAACTAAATGAACTATATTTCTTTGTGTAGTTTCTGCAGTTTTTATTCCCCTTTAGGCAAATCCTGAGAAATTTTTGTTGTTTCTTCTGAAAACAGACCCTTCTCTGACAATTATGTTCCAACAACCAGTGAACAATATGTTGTGAATGTGGTTGAACAGCATGCGGTGAGTATTATTTGCATATCGCCATGTCAGTGACTAGATGGATACAATCTGTTGCTCTCTTCCTCTCACCAACTCTATCTATGGGTGGGTGGGTTCATGAAAATGTGAAATATGGCTTGCATTCTTTAACATTTAAACTGTATGACTTGTGTATATGATGTTTTTGATGCAATAATCTACCTCTTCCTGAAGCAGGGTAATAAGAAATCTCTTGTACTTCGGGAGATTCCAGTAGATGGAGTTAAGAAACTTATATCAAATAAGGAATCCTTGGCTGCTTGCGATGTAGCAATATTTATTTATGACAGGTGAGCATGCTATGTAACAATTTGTTGCAAACCACAAATGTACTTCTCAGCTTTGAATAATGTTTAGCTGTGACACTTGGCAATTTGACCACTCCCCAGCTTGCGGCCCTGTAAAATGAAATGGAATTAAATAAAGTCACCCTACATTACATGAAAAATAGCGTTCTGGCAGAATTTTATCAAACCTGTGTTTTGGGGGAATTATCCTTGATTGCACAAGGTCATGTCAAATTCAATTTTCTTTTTCAGCTCAAGCGAATATTCTCTAAGAAGAGCATCAGAGTTGCTTGTGGATGTCACTAAGCAAGGGGAAGAAACTGGTTTTAGCATGCCTTGTCTCCTAGTTGCAGCAAAGCATGATCTCGATTCATATCCAATGGCTATGGAAGAGTCAGCAAAGGTACTAAATTGCTACTTAACCCTACTTCCTTTGCATCTGGAACTCGTAATGAGACTTGAATTGTTTGCCTCAACTGCCCCAATTAGAAAATTGTAAAGAAATATGCTTCTCGTATTCCTTTTTGAATTTATGCACTTCAGATAACTTTGTGCATTTATGATCTAGATTTGCCAAGATATGGGAATTGATGAACCTATTAACTTAAGCGTGAAAGAAAGAGATCTTAACAACGTGTTCTCTAAACTTGTGAATGCGGCTGAGAACCCCCATTTAAGTGTTCCAGAAACTGATGCTGGTCGCAATTGGAAGCGGTACCGCCAGCTCGTTAATCGTTCTCTTATATTTGTTTCAGGTATCTTTATATACAGTGTAATATTTATCTGATTTTTTGGCACTAAATAGGATCGACTTCCGAGGACATTGTAGTGAATTTAGTGACTAGGGTGTTGTGAAAGGGATGACATCCGACATATATATAAGTTCTATTTACGTCTTTGTATCATTTATGTCCTAGCTTATTATCTGTGACCTACTAGGCACCTTTAACGTAATTTGTGTCGTCCTCACCTGAAACCGTAATCAATAAAAATATCAGCTTCTTAAACCACAAAAAAATTGTGTGCAAGCACGTAGATGTACATAAAAATAGTGGGAACTTGAGATTCAATATTATTTTATGCCCTTTTTTTACTCTTTAATGCAAAATTGCATTCTATTATTCTCATTCAACAAAAAATTGCAGTTGGGGCGGCAACTGCTTTTGTTGGAATGGCAGCATACCGAGCCTATGCTGCAAGGAAGAACAGCGCCAGTTAAATATCCTCATTTCCGTACATGAATTGGCGAGTTGCATCATATCAATGGCATAATAAAAGCCGGTGGGTATATCATACCCTTATCATTTTTTATTATCATTTATATATATACTCGGCCTTATCGTTTGTACAGAATTCATGTTTGCTTTTTTGCTGGAGTGCTGAAATTTTATATTGAAAGCATCAGCTTTGCTATAACCTCATCAATACTGTCTTAGTATATTAACAATTACGTGCAATGGCCTCTTAGTTATTTCTGGGAAATTGTGCTCTCTTATTAAGAGTTTGGAGACTGCACGTTCTAATTTCTCCTATTTTTCGAGTCAGATTTTAATTTAAGATGGCAGCTCTAGGCTAAAGGACGTCATGGATATATACCTCTTTGGATTCAGGGATTGGGCTTGAAATAAGGGGCTGTGACCTGTGATAGACCTGACCTTAACCTGATACCCTGGTGGTCTCTTTCTTTAGAAGGACAATACTTGAAAATGCACAATTTGGGGAAATTGACACGAATGGCACTAAAAAAGGACTTTAAGAGAGCATTTTTAAAAGATTTTTATTTTTAAAGATTATATTCTACAATTTAAAGATCATTTATAAATTTAGAGAGTAAAATTTTTTAAGTTCTTCAACATGCTTTTTATATTTAACACTTAGGTTTGATTGCATGAAACTTGAATGGAAAGAAAATAAGTTTTAGAAATGCATGAAAATTATTAATTAAATATGTTTGATTGATTTAATTTTCAATATAGAAAATATTGTTCTTGTTCATCTTTTATTGGTGGGTAGATAAAATAAATAGTGAATTGCTTGAAAAATAAAAATTTGCCCCTCTAAAAAAGATAATTTCCTTGTTTTTGTAAGAAATATGATCACGTGGTCAACTTTGAAAAATATTTTTCATGAAAATAAAAATGTCAATCAAATACTCGAAAAGTAGGAATTTAGATGGAAATATAATATTTTTGATAGAAAATAAGGGCAATCAAACACACATTTAATGTTACTACTTCCAAAAATATTTATTATTTTTCTTTATCTTTCACTTCACTAGCTTCCCTTTAAATCACTATGGGTCCGTTTGATTGCAAGAGTGGAAGGTTGAATTTCAGAGAATTGAATTGTCTAGAATTATTTTCTTGGAAATTTTATCAATTAATTGTGTTTGATTAGTATAATTTTTACGTGAAAAATATTAAAATTTTGGATCTTTTTGTGTTCGTTTGGCTTTATTTTACATGAAAATTGTCCATTAAATGGATAAAATTTGTTACAATTTGGGATATAATTTATTTTCATTGCCAAAAAATAGAAAAAAAAGTAAACTGGAAAATGAAATCCCGCCAAATTGATGGGAATTGATTTTCATCAAAAACAGGAATTGGAACCGTGTGAGCCAAAACTAAGAAAATAAATTGTCAAGAAAATTTAGAGTCCGTTTGATTGCAATTGTGGAACATGGGTGGAAAGAAAATAAATTCCAAAGAAAGTAATTGTCAAGAACTTTTTCTTGGGAATTGTTAATTAAGTGTGTTTGATTGATATAATTTTACACCCGAAAAATTTTAAAATTTTGTATTTTTTTGAGTTCGTTTGACTTTATTTTACATGAAAATTATCCATTAAAATGATAATTTTTTCCACAATTTGTTATAAAATTTGTTTCCATTGCCAAAAAGTAAAAACAAAATATATATATATATATATATATATATATATATTTCCTAGAAAATCATTTTTCATCAAAGTTTAGTGTTCGTTTGGCTTTATTTTACATGAAAATTGTCCATTAAAGTGAAATTTGTTTTTTTTTTACAATTGATTATGAAATTTGTTTTCATTGTTAAAAAAATAAAAATTTCAGAAACTGGAATTCAGTTTCCCCACCAAAATGAAATTTATTTCTATTGCCAAAATAAATAAATAAATAAATGGAACTTCCATTCCTCACCAAAAAGATAGGAAAAACCATTCAAACAAATCTAAGAAAATAGGCGCGTGAGGAGCCAATGTGGAAAATCAAATGCCAAGAAAATTATTATCATCAAACACTACAAAACTTGGAAAATGGAAAACTAATTCTATTTTTCATGGAAAATGTGGTGTATCAAACACATTAGTGTATCAAACATGTCTAAAGTGAAAGATGGAATTTTTTTTCCATTTTTCATGAAACTTTCCAGTCAATCAAATAGGGCCTATATTATTATTTTTAATTGAAAATTGAAATATATTTTGGATGAAGTTAATTATAAAAAGTTTAGTCATCTTTAAATTAAAATGTTAATTTTAATTTAAAAAGTCTGTTGAAATATAATTTTAAAGATTAATGGGCAACTCTCTTTGTGTTTTAATTTTGTGTTTTGAATTCATTCTAGGTTTTGTGTGTCCATTTTGAGATTGTTGAAAATGTATTTTTTTTGACATTTTGAAAAATTGTTTTGAAAACACCCAAAACGTGTTTTGAAAATTTTGGTTTGATTATAACTGAAAACATAAATTTTTAACTTGTTTTCAAAAACGTGTTTTCGAAAATAGAAAAGAGAACGCATTTTCACTATTTTGAAAAATCGGAAATAGAAAACGGTTTGAAAATGATAAAAAGAACATGCTCTAACTCTTTAAAATAAAGATCATCTTATTGTTAAAGAATTTTTTGGAGATATTTTAAAGATATTAGTTTTCTTTTTAGTTAGTAGTTTTTACATCTCTAGATAAAAAGACAAATGCTATTTTGGAAGGATAGTCGTGGGGGCGTGCATGTCAACACCGTTTGTAGATCAAAAATTAGCGATTCAAAATTGGCTCAAGACAAGTACACTGGATTTAGCAGGAATTTTGTTTGAATATGCACAAGCTCGACTCAAACTCATAACAATTGTGTTGAACTTTTGTACGATTTCAAGTGAAGTCTATTACTCGTGTCGAGCTGGTATTCGTCGACGGAGAGTACGCACCAATGAACATAGCGTGAAAGATGGAGTCCTATAAGATTGGTGAGAGAGAGAGAGAGAGTGTGTGTGACGTATGGCAGGAAGCCAATTGATGTGAAAGGAAATGATACCGGGAATCAGTGTGGTGAGTAAAGAGAATCTAATTTCGATTCATACTATCATTCTCATGAAGAAAACTTATAAAAAGTCAAAATCAATTCTTTTTTCCACTCCTCAGGGGAAATCAGAAATTCACAGAAAATTATTGTAGCCAATGGGCATCCGAAAACAAATATTTGTAATTATATAAAATCCAAATAAATTATTATAGCCAATGGGCTTCCGAAAACAAATATTTGCAATCATATAAAATCCAAATAATTTTTAGATTTAACGACTTTGTGAAAAGCAAAGACGAGAAATAGAGGGCCTCCCAAGATTGACGTTTCTCGGTAGGCACGCCATGAATCCATCAGATGGATTATCATTACCATATTATGAGTTTTTTTAATTTCGATTTTATCCAAAATAATCAACCCTAAAACGAAGTACAACGTTGTTTATCAATGGGATTTGAGAGCTAATCACATATTTCTTTCTTGGCCATCGTGGTATCACTCAATGATCGCTACCTTTGTTACTAAATCTTGTGCATGCACATGATTAAATTTGGAGCACGACTTTGATGTCACATAGCTTGATGTTATTTGAAGTGTCGTTCTGAAAGGTTAACTTGCTCGAAAGAGTAACTCGATTCCTTTATAAATTAAAAACGTCCCATATATGTCGAATGTGAAACTTATCTTCCCTCCTAGCCTATCGCATTTCATGTATCCAAACAAAGAGTATATTTTACAAAATAAACAAACAAGAGTTTGAATCATGAATCCTTTCGCTAATTCATTCGATTTATCACTACATTAAACAACCATACTAAGCTACACTAATTTTAATTTTCCTCTCTTTTGTAATATGTTTCAACGATCATTCCAATTTACAATTTGAATAATTACAAGGAGACAATTCTCGTGTTTCCCGACAGCATAGGAAAGATTTTCAAAATCCAAATGTTTGAAGAATGGTGTCTTTTCTCATATCCTAAATTGATTCTTTGTCAGGAGGCAGCCAATAAGCAAGAATATTAGTAAATTGGAATTTGTCTTGCAAAATACCCAACACAAAATATATAGGCTAGCATATGCCACAAATTAGTGTTTCTTGTAATTTTCATTGAATCTCTTAGCCTTTCATTTGATGAAAGGTTTGAATTTTAGGGTTTCTTTGCTTTTCTTTGATTAATGATTCTTTGTCTTGATTCATACATAGTATTAATTTGTAGCGGGTATCGTTTAATTCGCTCTAATTAAAATATTTACTCGTTAGATGAGATAATCCATGCATTTTTGTTCTATAAAAATGCTAAGACGACCCAAGAAACAAGCACTCTCCTCGATGGAAAACCACTCCGAATCAAGAATCTAATGCTATAGATAAGCATCAAAAACTTTGGTGGCCTTGCTTTAAAGCAACTATTTCAGTGGGCCTATATTTATGGCCCTTATTTCTTTTCTTCATCTCTCATTGTTATGCATAATATTCATTCACTTGTCAATAGTTGGTGTAAAATTATACGATTCCAATTCAAATATATGGTACCTAAACGTCTGCAAGGAAAAAAAGAAAATAAAAAAAAAAATCTCGTATGACATCAAGAAATTGTGTCGTGGGATTAGTAAGAAAAGGAAAGAAAATGGATTAGATTGATGACACAAATATATTGTGTTTATCCAAAAACTAGAATTGATGCATTTTTGAGAGGGTCCATTTTAATAGATGTGGAGAACAATGAAGTTAGGATAAGTGACCGGCCACCACAAGATTTGCAATAGGACTTCCAAGTGCCGCCGTGGCAAGTTGAGGCCGACCACCAACTTTGTCTACCGCATCCGCTACGTTTTCAGTGACACACACAAATTGGGAGACCAATCCGTTGTCTAGAGATCCGTAAAAAGATGATCGTGGTTGTCGATCAAGGTAGTCCGGTTTCAAAATTGTACTATTGACCGTTTGTCTATTTTTAATTAGTAAGTTCGTCATCAACCTTTTAAAATGAATGATTGTAGATGGGCGAACCTAGCGATAGGAAGAGAAAGAGCAAATTGTAACTCAAATACGAACTGCGGGCAATTTATTGCATATGTGCTAGAAAAACTTGAAATTGAATTTAAGCTCGATGTAAGGATTGATATATCCATTGATTGACTATATTGAAGAAGGCCGATCGGTAGACCATATAAAATTCTCATGATTTTTGCACAATTAGTTTCTAAAAGTGAAAGAGTTCATATTTTTGTCACCAGACACTAACGAAAAATTGTCTTGCCTCAAATTTGTGAATGGATGGTTTCGACCCACATACTCCCTTTTCAAGATTGATAAACAACTTCAAATTACATTTGTGGAGATCTATCGATACAAAACAACCTAGATAATAACCATGAATCCATATCTTATGTGGTGTAGTTTTCAAGCGCTAATGGCATATTATCCACACAAAGGATAAGATGGCCCAACAAAAGGTGTCCAAGAAAATGTCGACATACGTGCAAATGAAATGACTTCTTCTACCATTTTGGTAATTGGAAAATGCATACACAAAACAATGCATATATTGCTTGAAAATGGTATTATTACGAGTCGAATTCATTTTTATCGAAGGCTAGAGAGGTGAAATTTTCGTGACGGCTGAGTGTCAAATATGAAAACACCTATGGCGTGTTGTTTACTAAGTCAAGTACCTTGTACGAACATTTATATTAGTAGAGACTGAATGATTATTTACTTAAATTTTACCTTCAATAATTTGGTACCAAAAATATAAGAAAATTCAATGTACAAAAAAAAAAAAAAAAATGAATGGAAAGAAAAATGTATGGCGTGGAATTTTTTTAAAAAAAAAAAAATCCATAATTTTAGAGACATTAAGCCTTGAGAAGTATATTTACTTAAGTAATGCTTGTACTTAAATAAAATAATAACTTATAAAAAAAGTTTAAAGAGTTACTTTTTAAGTAAATTTAATTATTTTTTAAGCTTAACTAAATATTCTCTTAGTTTGAAGATTCCTCCGGCCATTTAATATGTACATATGACTTTCCAACCATAACCTTCTCAAAAACCAATATATAAAAAGCATAAGGAGTGGAAGCCAAACTTCGAGCCAGACGAGCGTAGGCAAAGCCTAAGCGTAAAAAAGTTACTTATTTTAATATTATTTCGAATTAACCTAAAAGTTATTTAATAATTGAGACCTACCAAACATCTAAAATTATAAAATACTATATTGAAAAAAAAAAAATCGCCTAGCCACGCAGCACGGTGTTTTGCCCACACTTTGCGCCGCCTAGGTGTAAGGTGTTTTGCCCACACTTTGCGCCGCCTAGGTGTACCTTTTAGAATATTGACAAAAAATCGGAGGGATCCAAAAAGTAAAATTCAACCTTCCAATTAGTTGTCCATTTTTTCCATTTAATATGAAATTATTTTCGAGATTTTGAAATATTGGCTGACTTTTACTAATGTGATTGTTCTAAATTAATCGAGTGCCACAGACTTATCTTTTAGCTTGTCTAACCTTAACTGGGAAGACGCGATACTCATTTTTGAGCGTTTGGTGATCAACTATTTCCAATTTTCCTTCTGAAGACTCTTGTCTTTCGAATGGACTTGTTCGAGCTAGAGGACAAAGCTGGACATACCCTTTTCTTTGTCATGACTATACATTGTGATACAATTATAGCTATGCTTGCGAGGAACATACAAAACTAGGTAATAAAC
>CAIGRN010130200.1:0-29430 GCA_903798345.1 Fraxinus anomala
TTGCAATAATCACTATAGACACTCGCAATATGTTTGTGATAATCAAAACGAGACATCAACCATTGGTCAACAATATTGACTTTGGATAAAGGAAAAATCAAGTAATGTGGAGCGGAACTTATCAAACCAAACTCGAAGATCTTGTTTTAAACCATAAAGAGATCCCTTCAGCCTGCATACATCACAAGATAGGATAGAGAATAAACCTAGTGGAGGTTTCATAAAACCTTCCTCCTTGAGATCACTGCTCAAAAAAGCATTTTTAACGTCTATTTAATGGAGGAACAAGAATTTAGAAGCAGCATGGCAAGAACTATTCTCACAGTAGTCATCTTAGCCACCGGAGCGAAAGTTTCATCATAATCAACTCCATATTCTTGTCGATTGCCAAGAACAACCAACCGAGCTTTATATCTTTCCACAGTGCCATCTTGATGTAGCTTCATAGAATATATCCATTTACACCTAATGGTTTTAACATTAGATGGACACAGAACTATATCCCAAGTATGATTCTCATGGAGTGCCTAAAGCTCATCTTGCATAGACTTTACCCAACATTCTTGCTTAACGGCCTCAGAGTAACAAGTAGGAATCTTAATGCTAGACAAAGTTGCATTGAGAGAAAACTCATACCTTTTGGGCGGACAAGCGGGTCGAGTAAATCTCCGAGGTACTGTAGTGACTATAGGTGTAGGCTCAATTGAGGGATTAGTGGGAGGCAACATGGGATTGAAAAAAATACTTATTTTCAAAAAAACACTACATTTTGAGAAACACGAAAAAGATTAGCCGCAACATCATAACACTTAAAGCCCTTTTGAGCAAGACTATAAACCAAAAAGGCACATCAAACAGATTGAGCAGCAAGCTTGTGACGTTCAAGAGGAGGTAAGTGAACAAAACAAGCACATCCAAATGTATAAAGTTATGTATAACTAGGGGGCTTACCATAGAGGTGAGAATACGGAGAATCAAAGTCCAAAATATGGGAAGGAAGTCAATTAATCAAATAAGCTACAGTAGACAAATCTTCAACCCAAAATTTAGGAAGAATAAAAGATTCAAGCAATAAGGTACGAATAGCATCCAACAAATGACGATTTTTCGTTCTACAATCCCATTTTGTTGAGGTGTATAAGGACATGAACGCTGAGAAAGAATACCTTTTTTTACGCCAAAAGGGTATGGAAATCATGGGACATGTATTCACCACGATAATTTGACCTTTGCACTTTAATAGATGTTGAGAATTTAGTTTCAACATAAGCTACAAATGTTTTGAAAATAGAAAATACTTCAGATTTGGATTAAAAAAGTACACCCAAGTGTAATGACTGTAGTCATCAATGAACGTCACAAAATATTTATAGCTGGCATGAGATAATATATGAGTAATGCCCCAAACATCACTATGGATGATATCAAAACATTATGTAGTACGACTACCAAGATTAGAAGAAGGTAGTGTTTTACTTTTTTCTGAGTTTAGAAGTAGAACGGTCAAAAGATACAATGTGAGAGGAAAGATGATCTTTATTGCCTAAGAAACCATGTTTTAATAAATGAGACGAAACAAGATAATTAGGATGGCCTAAACGTTTATGCCAAACCTCACATTTATTTGCTACTACTGCATTACAAGCCAAAGACATTAGACTATGAAAAGTAAAGTGCAGAGGAAACAATCATCCAACTTTGGGCCCTTTCACAATCAACGTCCCCAACACTTGATCCTAAATCTGACAACCAGCACGAGAAAAATGCACTTCACAATTGTTATCAACTAATTAACCAATTGAAATTAAACTAGTAGAGAGTCCATGTGACGCAAACACATCAAGTTCCAATTGAAACCGCCTGGCATTGTTATCTTACTTTTAGATGTGCTTCAAATAATCCCACATTTCCTTAGAGATGTAAAAGGACTACAGATTATTAACCATATGTGGTTCAATTAATCCCAACATCCAAGAAATTATCCGAGAATACTTGATCTCCTATTAAGCAAGTCGCTTAGCATCAATTGGTACTTCGGAAGACCCATCAATATGATCCCAAAGTTCCTTACCTAAGGAACATCCTGAACTGAAATTCCCAAGTAGAGTTGTTCTTCCCTGTGAAGCAAACACAAAAAGTTTTTACAGACATAGTGATAGAGTAAAAATACACCAGAAGCTAGAGAACTTCACCAAGACTAAAAAAAAAAAACTTAGAACACTGAAAGCTCTTGGATTGATAATTGAAAGAAGGAAACATGAATTACTGAAAGAAGGAGCTCTGATACCATGTCAAAATGATTGAATACTTTTCATCTCTGTGAGCATTCCATTAAATTGTAAATCGTATAGTAATTATAGCAACACAAAGCTATTCAAGGTAACTAACTCTATATAGTAGAAAATTTGTGAGCTAAAAAAGGAAACCTAAGTTGTACAAGATTAATAGAAATCACAAAGGAAAGAAGTAGACTGCGGAAAATATAAATATGATTGACTGACTATACTATTAACACACGTCACGGATTGCAACTTAGCTTGAAGCTAACATTTGTAACCATTAGAAAGGATGGGAGAAAATTATGAAAATTTTGATTACTGAGAAAAAGAAATCTACTCATGTCACTTGAGTAAAAGTTGTTGTTTGGTGAGTGGCCAGACGAGTCCTTTTTGAGCTTTTGTCCCTACAGAGGTACAACCTATGGGCTATCCTTATGCACAAAATGTGCAATCCTTGGAAGCCATGGGGCGCCTAAGGACCTATTTCAGGCACATCATGAGATGGCTAAAGTATCAATATAGGGTCAAGATCTTATTAGGTGGTGTTGGGCCAGAAGTTATATAATGAGTATTGTTATGCTCTGAGGATGAAAAATAAAAATATTGAAATACTTCTAGTTCGAATGAGTTTATGTCAAGAAAAGCACTCCAATTGCCTCGTCTACTAACTCGTGTGCATTGGCTATGGGTTCTAGCCTTTCCACGGCAGTTCATTGGCTAAATTGTGTTCAAAAGGTGAGGTCGCATAATTGAGTAAATGAGGCAAGGTACCGGCATTGTGGGATTGAATATGATATGATGTTAAAGTAAGTCGTGGACTAATGAAAATGCCCTACTTGGAAGAGATATTGACTGAGGGCAACATGCAGTGAGCTAAAATATTCAAGTGACAAGCATGAGGATTGCTTTGTGGGGCATAATGACCTTAATGTGTGAGATGAAGCTAAAATAGCTTCTTTCCGCCGAGCATGCTTCAAATGGACCATATGTTACGTGCAAGCATCAGGCAAGCTAGCTAAGTGCTTGTTTGATATTATTTTTATGTACTTATCAGGAGTGAATCCTACAAAATTTGTGGGTAATAAGCAGATCTTTTGAAATATGTGGATAAAAGATATGCTTGATCAACTTATATTAAAATTTAAGCCAAGCCAAACATGCTCTAAGTCGAATTCATCTAAGTTTGGGACATTGATGATGATGATGTACATTGCGATTGCAAATAGTCGAGCACCTATGTACGAAGTACAACGCAAGGAAACGTTTAGGTGTTCATGCCAGTAAGCTTCATTTGTGAAATAGGGCATGTTTAGGCTCATTGAAAGAAGAAGAAAGTAGTACAATGGAGCAAGACCACTGCAGTATGAGCGAAAATTTATTCTTTTGCAACACTCAGAGAATCAGCAAGTGAAAATACATCACGAAAATGTCACATGCCTTTAGTTCGTCAACAACTTATAATCTTCTAACACATTTTCAAAAAGAAATGACTTTCTCACTTCTTGGCAAAATCAAACACAAATTATTGTTGTCGTGGAGGAAAAATGCGGCTCAAGACAATTTAGACCTATTCGAATCCTAGAAAACTCACCTAACATGTGCAATATGACGATCGACGTGTTATCCATTCTAATCGATTTGTAATTATTTCATATAAAATGGTTAAGGACCACGCTACAACAGAAAAATGTTGAGGACAAAATTGCAATAGTGTATAAGTTGGAGACCAACAGTGCATTTTTTACTTCTCTTTTTCTGAATAAGTTTTTGGTCAGTCCAATCCAGTGTGTATGACAATGACTTGGAGTGGACGTTGGTTGTTTTTCTTTGACTTAAACAAATAAAGATACCCTTGGTTTTCTTTCTTCATTTAAAACAAATTAAACTAGAAGAATGATACAAGTATAGAGGAGTTTTACAGATTCTTTTATTAGATGCCAAATGTCAACGTTACATTGATCAATTTTAATATTATTTTTTTCATCATCCAATCCAAGAATGCCATCTCTCTCCCCCATAAAACTACCACGCGAAACTCCCATGTACAACCAAATGGTTTTTTTCTTTAAACTAATTAACCAAGGATAAATAACAGGGGACTTGTTCATTGCTTCTAAATGACACAATTGGTGTGACTTTTTAACATTTTTTTAATGTGTATATTTAATATATAATATTAAATTATGATACAGACAGAACCACATATCATCGTATGATAAACCAGCTTGTCCCTATATTCGAATTAGGGAGACAAATGGGCCGAGTTGCTTGTTGGCTCGCGGACTTGGCTCGTCCCGACTCGATGTATGAACAACTTGGATTCATTTTAAAATGAGCCATGGATCAAATTGAATTTATATTTTTTTTAGTAACTAAGAGGGATTCAACTTGTGAGGTCAACAAATCAGCTCGTGGGCGGCTCGGTCCAGCCCATTCTCGCCCTTAATTCGAGTATAGAAGCCCATGAAAATATGTTAATATCGACTCAATATGTTATGATAGACACATTTAAGTAGAGATCTATTTGCTCATGTAAGGACAAAATTGGACTACGGGTGTAATTTTCCCGAACTAATTAATTGATCTTGAAGTATTTTGCAATGTGGATAGAAGAAAAGGGGAGGTTACTTTTTGTTTCTCCTTTAGTATTAATTTTACTTGTTTCCACTTCAACTTATTCCATTTTATAGGTTTGGACAGAAGAATAAAACAACAAAAGCAACAGGGAATAGAGACGATTCACTGTATTGTCTATATGTTACTCTTTGTAAACATTAACCCCTTATAATTCCCTTATCTAAAGTAAATATGTTTATTTCAGTCGAGTCATTCGATCTAAATGAAAAAGTAATGACTATCTATGTATCATAATCATGGCGAGATGGACACAAATCAACATCATCCATCAAAATTATGAGAGATTTTTTATTTGAAAAAGAGGGATTTTGGTATATTCATGTTTAAAAGTCGGTTCTTTTGAGCTATTGACACTAATTTTTTTCTTCTTTTTTTAACTCTCTAGTTCTACTCGCTAGATTTAGAGACGACGAGCCATTCACTCTCATTTTGAGGGGGTCTTCAATACTATTTACACGTTAGTCAACTTGACCAGTCTCATTTTCTTTTTTCGATTTTGATAGTTCTTACTTCACAATTCACAAGTCCATCCCCTTCTCCATATTCGTGGTCAATTCACTACGAATAAAAGTTTAATACTCATGTCACTTACAAGTTCTCACCCAAAAAAATGCACTAAACAAAATTTTCTATACAAGATTTTGAAACCGTCAACCTTGTGGTATTAAATGAATCTATATCCAGCATATGTTTGATTATAGAAGTAAATTAAAGTAATATTAAATGTTTAAAAAATGCTAGTTGGTTGAAGAGAAAGTGTCAAAACACATTTATTTTAAAATTGAAACGTTTGACTGACGCTCAACGGCATCTTGATCTGTTAAGATTAATAAATATGTTACTTCAAAATGTAAACTGTCACTTATGCTATAGTACTACATATTTTTAGTAAAAAATAACTTTGGGTCCTTTATCTCGATCGTGATTTTTCCTACCACATGGAAAAAGGTACTTCACCTTGGGTTTGGTTGTGAACAAAGAAGGATTCGAACCCCTGACACCATGATTTGTAGTCATGTGTCTAACCATCTAAGTTACATGTCCCCGGGCCTACCTCATCTCATTCTCAAGAGTACATCAAGAAGAATAAATTAACTTAAGAAAAGTGCCAGACTTACCGTTCTGGGCAATGTCAAACCAAGAAAATAAGTGACATTCCATTTACCTAAAATTTTAATGCGGAGCATGAATGAAACGAAGTAGGCCCATTAGACTGGGCTCGAGAGGAGTCCCGAGCTTGATTCTGGATCATATATTGTAGATTACATTAGTATCATGATTAACTTTTGAGTAAAATGACAACAATACTCTACATCAAATCTGCCAACCAATTGAGAGACAATAACATGAAAACACGAACAAACAAACTTTAAGTCACTTTATCTCTGCTTTTGTGTGGATTAAAGCCTAATTATTAGGAGATGGGGACAAAGCGTCTTCTGTGCTATCCCTTTCTAAGCAAATGATTAAGTCAAGAGACATTTTTTCTTCGACAAACAAATTCCAGACAATTGTATGACCATAATGTGGAAGAAAATAAAGAAGAAAGCAGCTCAACAAAAGCATGTCTCGCTTTTCGACATTTACAATCGATTTCATCTTCATCTGCAGCCCAAATTCTCCAGCAATAGTGTTGGGAGTTCTGTCTCGACTCCCTTCCTTTTCCATGCAGCTACACATTGACAAACCTCGACCCAACAAAACATCAAAAAATATAAAATCGTTGGATGATCCAAATGACAAAACTAAAGATCACCACATTGGCAAGTCTTCAGTCTGCATTTCCTTCAGTCGCCATTTTGCGTATAAAGTCGCTATCAAGGTAGTAGAAACAGTAATACAGAAGCCAATAACATTGAAAGCAATCTGTGAAGCTGATAGGCCGTGTTGATTGTGTGAACATCAGCTAAAGTTCTCATCGAGACGCCACTACAATGAAACAAACGCCACATGAAGAGGAAGGAATTTTATTGCTTAGGAACAAAAATAATAAAGGCATGAGCAAAAGTGCATTACAATTATGACATAAAAGAAACTCAAGTGGACAATTAGCCATTGCTCCAAACAGAATTCCAAGAAATGTCAAGGAAAATTCAAACTGGCCAATCCAGTTTATAATGAATTTTAGTGATTCAACTAAAATGTGTGTATTTTTTTTTTTCCTGCAACTTATTGTAGAAAATTAATATACAAGACTGTGATATGAAAAGGCTTACAATTCATTAACACAAAAAAGTTGCACCAAAATAAGACCCTGATCAAATACGTAATCATCATAAACAAATATAACTCAAATGACAATCATCATTATGGATTATGAAGAAATCAAGAAGGAAGTGTAGAGCTCAGCTTTCAATAGAAGTTTTATACACCAAATACCACGAATGGACAAGTTTTCTCCACGTGTGCTCACGTGTCTGGTTTGTGTTTGAAAACAAATGACAAGAACTTCCACAATTTCCTTTTTAATAGAGAAAATACGTACATAAAACAATCTCAAACTGTTTTGTCATGTGTGGATGGGAAGCAAATGATCGAAAGAGGGAGAGAGAGAGTTCTTACGTGTAAATTGCAACAAACATTTCTGGCATCATTCCTACCAGTGTTCCCAACAAGTAAGGACCGTACGTATCATCCGAAGCCACAGCACCGTAATTTTATACGACATAGGGGAAAGAAGAAATCCTATTCGATGCAACCGCTTGGAACTGATTAAACCAAGTTCCCTCACCAGCTAGTCTTATTATGGAAGCTTTCTTCGGATGTCTATCTAACCACGCCTATCAGAGAGAACAATATAGTGTCAAGTTTAGTACAATATAAAATCCATGCAAAGACAAACTAATCGTAGGAAACAATATATAAAACTTAAATGACGTACTTGGATTTTAGGATGGAAGATAGAACCAACGAAATATGGAATGGAGACGCCAAATGCCACTGCTACAATTATAAAGTCATCCCTGCTACCCACATGGAAGGTATAGAAGGTAAAAGCATGGTTGGAAATATTGCTACTGAACCAAAGACTAGAAGTGCTAGCATTGGCTTGCTGAATGTTTCCGTCTCCCAATTTATGATGGGAATAATTACCTGGAAAATGATAATAGTACTCAGAAAACATTATGACCATAAAAGTACCACGAGAATTGTTGGAAACCGTTGTTAACCACTTGATCTAAAAGCTTAACCTAGTCACATGTATATCATTTGAATAGTGTCTTCCACACGTCCCCTCATATGTAGGCTAAATTTATCTTTTTCCCATAAAAGCATTACATATGCACAATTTCATTTAAATGAATGATGGCGAGTATTGAGTTGAGGACCTTTGTCTACTTAAATACCATGTTGAACTACTTGATCAAAATCACATGAATATCATTTTAATAGTGTCATCAACAACCATGAAATCGTATCTAGGCTTCTCACCAGACTCGTAATCATAGACATCACTTATATCTCGGCAATGCCATCCACATTACAGAAGATGACAAGCAATTAATGTATAGTCATATCGAGAACATCAGTAAATTATACCAACTAAGTAGAATAGGTAACAGCAACCGACACTTTCTAGTATTTCGTAATACTTCTGTTCATCTGACATTAACTAAGTTCATTTCATCAAAATCGTAAAGTCCTGTCATTTGTTGTATGCATAAACAAACACCCATGTCTAAGTAAAATAAACATTCAAAATATGAAAAAAGATAAGAGAAGTGGAAAGAAGTAATTGCATTATATATTTGCAGACAAAGCCAGTGTATAAAAGAGTAGGCAAGATTTAAACTACAAACCAATAAAATCAAAGAGCAATTTTCTAAGCCCCCAAATCTAAAAAGGAAAGAAAAATCAAAATTGATACAAATCATTGCCTCCTTTGATTTACCAGAAATACTCTTACAATAGATATAATGAAAAACAAAAACTTCAGTATCTACGCATGCATAAACCAATAACAGTTAAAATTACACATTAATGCATGTAACTAAATAAACAAAAATTTGTGAAAAACAAACATCCTTGACTAATCTAGACAATGAATTACCTTATCCAAGGTAAAGGGTTCGACCCACCCGTTTGAAGAAAACAGCAGCCAAGGCCCCTACGAACACCAGCAGCACCACCAGCTTCACCCACGACCACCACCATCCTCCACTACCGCCGCCACAACAACTCGATGACGATGAAAATGTCGCCCCATCATGACAACCGTCTTCTAATTTCACGTGATCTTCCACTTTGCCATCATCATCAGAACGGTGATATGTCATCAACACCTAATCAAAAGTCACTTGTTTATTAAGCACTTGTTTAGTCCCATTATTTCCAAAGTATATTTTTCTCTTTCTTATTTTCAATTATCCATTTTTCAATAAAATAATATTACACGCACACTCAAAACTTTTCTTTATTTTTTAACCATACATTCTTCGTCAAAATACTATTCGAAAATACATTTTGAACAAAAAAATGAGGCTCAAACAGGTGCTAAATTAAATTCTGCCAAATTGTGCAATTATTTGCCAAGGAGAGAATCGAGAACGCCCTTCGATTAAAGGATTTCAGCCGCTAATTCATTCTTTTCCAATTAAATTATGCGGAGAAGCTGAAATATAGAGATATATGGGAAGATTATGCATGTGTATATTTTGAATAGTGCTAAGTGTACATTGTTTGGTTGACATCATTGTCTACATCTCATTCGAGTTCAAAAAGTTATGAGCGAGAAAGTGTGGTTTTTTTAAAAATTGTCTAATGGTGTGTTGTCATGTGACACAATGTCAGGAATAATGTATATATAGCATGATTGATATATTTTAGTGTCAATATGATCACTTTCAGGAGTTTCAAATCCCAAGCTGAAATGCCTAATTAGGCACATTGAAAACGACATCATATGATCGCCGTTAGAATAATGTACTTGGAATGGAAAAAACATACTTCGATTTTACTTTAGTGTGATAATTATTTAAATTATATTCAATATTTAACAAAAATCAATAACGTCGTCATTTATAGTTGATGTGAAACAAGTTCAATTTCAACTATATAAAATCACGATCATTAATTGTTGATGATTATCTTATCAATTTTCGTTAGTCCAAATAATAGCCGAGGTGAGCATGACATTTGATTGATTACTAACTTTAATTCTATTAAGAACATTTTCAATAGGCTCTTTAGTAGCCAAATTCTCTTTATTTTAGAGAGTTATCGCCTTGTTTATAGAGTTCGATAAAATTTATGTCGTTAAAATTTAAATAAAGAGCTCTATATATTAATTTTAGATTTGTCATTTATTATTTCACGTATACATCTTTTGAAATGAAGGAAAATGACATTTTAACAAAGGGAGAAGTTAATGCAAAATGAGAAATAATTAGGGATAGCAAAATAGCTCGCTGGCTTTAACCGCCTGTGACTCGGCCCTGAAAAGCTCGAGTCGAGCCGAGCTGGCTCGGGCTCGGAACCACCGAGTCGAGGCTCAGATCGAGCCCTATTTTGGGGCAAAGGCTCGAGCACGGTTCGTGTCACGACCACTTTTCTGCCCGGACGAGCTGAGCCAACTCAGCCAGTTTTAAAAAAAGTTAAAAAACAATAATTTAGTTGACTGCAAAGCGCAAGCAACTATTATCGCAGGCAGCTAGCTGCCTGCATTTCACAGGCAGGTGTTGTCTCATACCTGCCTGCAAACACAAACAGCTATGTTTAAATATTTAAAAAAAAAAAAGAAAAGAAAAAAATCGAGTCAGCTCGGCTCATAAAGGCCCGAGTTGAAAGCTCGGGTCAAACCTAAAATTTTTGGCCTAACAAAAGCTCGGCCAGCTCGGCTCGGCTCAACTCGAACAAAAAAAAGCTCGAACCATTTTTACTCGAGCCAATCCCAAATTTTGAGTTTCAGCTCGTTGCTTGACTCGTTAACACACCTAAGAATAATAATGAGTAATAATGGTTTATCTAAAAAATAAAACATAAATAATGTTATTGGACTCGTAAAATAAAAAATATACTCTCTATCTTCAATTATACCTCAAAATATTCTTTATAATAAAGAAGATTCTTTTTAAAATAAGATTAAATTAAATAACCCTCTCCCGATGTTTAAAACAATTTCAAGGACACACTCTCTTAAAAATTATAATTGTATTCTTTAATGAAATATAAATCAACAGTATGAATAAATATTCTTTCTAGTATATATTTTTGATCAATTTTAGTTTGGTTAATTTTTCAATGGGGAATAATTTTTTTATGATTAAGAATGAAATCACTATGTAGAGAAGAATTTTTGTTCTAAAAAATAAAAAAAATAAAAAAATTGGTTGATTAAAATAAATAAGTAGACCAATATGAAAATAAGAATAATTCCAAAGTTTCTGTTAAGAGGGACGATTCTACAATTTTGTTAGTTTCCCTCGGAATAAATATTGGCTACCATTCCAATTTCCAAGCAAGAAAAATCCTCGCTCACTCACTCCAGAAATGGGAATTCTAGCCTTAGTTTCTCCTCCAAAACCAATCTTTCTTCTTAAATCCAAACAAACCCACCTCTCACCCCCCAAATCCCACGCATTTGAACCCACAGAAACAATTGCAAGACGCATAAAACGTTACATTTTTCAGAACCCAAGAACCATAGCCGTTTTATTTGGTGGTGCTGGGATTGCCTTAACCACTATCGTGGGACCCACAGCTGCTGCCGAGTCACCATTGTTCAATGAGCCCGCTAATGCTCTTTCTTTACCCACCTGGGCTATTCATGTTTCTAGTGTTGTTGAATGGTATGATGCTATACGTATGTGAATTTTTTATATATAAAATCTGATTGTAGTGTACCAAGGTCCCAGTTTCACACTGCCAAACGTGTAACCTAAACGTATATTAATGGTCTTGCTATGTTGTTTAAAAAATGGATTTTGATTAGTTTATTTTTATCCAAGGATTACTGCAATGGCTTTGGTTTGGCAATATGGGGAGAAATCTGGATTTGAATCTTGGAAGGGTCTCTCTTGGGGCATGGTGAGTAATGCTTCTCTTTCTCTGAAAATTGTTCAGGGTTGTGAAGCTATGGTGTTGTTGAATGCATTTTGCGGTTGTTGGGCACAAAAGGGAAAATTGCAGTTCTTAATCTTTAGGCCTTCAATTCCTTTAGAAAGATTGCGTATATAATTCTAAAGTAGTTGGTTTCAGGATGAATGATAATGAATATGCTTAATGGAAATATCTATGGTAATATGATTATTCCATATTTTGTTGACAAGAAAGTAAACTAATAGAAAGCATTGCTGGATTCATTTCACATACTCTCGCCCGAACTTTCCCTTGAATTTGGAAATCGCTATTGCTTTGCTGGTTGCAAATATAAGTCCATAAATTCATCACACCAGAGTTTAGATCATTTTTTGGTAAAAGTCCCTAGCAATTGCAACATTACACTCCTATCTTGGTTCTTTCAGCCTTTTTTCTGGTATAGATTAAAATCTAATTTTAATTCCAAATCAAAGTCAACAATTAATTTTAACCATGCATTTCATGAGATCCCTAACTTTTCTATCACATATTTCATCAACTTCTATCAAAATTTACTAAAAAACTGATTTTAATCTACACAAACACGGCTAAGTAAACTTCTGGATATTTTTGCTTCACATGCTTGCATATTTTTCCAGTAATTCAACGTGGTAGGTAAATATTTGAAGTCTTTTCTCCCATGTATTAGAATTTGAAAAGTGACATATTTGTTTAGGTACCCTTGCTGGGTGGAGCATTTTGTGCTTGTACATGGCATTTCTTTTACAATTCAGAGGCCCTTGAGGTAAGAAGATTCAATATTACTAGTTAGGCTACCGTTTGGCAACCAATTTATAAACCATTTATAAATTGAGTCAAAGCCAAATATTAATTTCAACTACACATTCGTAACTACTAATTTATTATCCAAGCTTTTTGTGGAACCCACTACTTGCTATTGAGCATTATTTTCTAGATTAGGGTGTGTGTCATTCAACAATATGGTTCTCTATTTTTGGAAGCAAAAAGAAGAAAATAAAATAAAATACTTGATCAACAGTCAGAATGTGAAAGTATGCATAATGTGTGTGATGTCTGCCAAAATTAATTGCAAAAATTTGTGAAACGTCAGTCTTGTCTAGAATCTACGAATGTGGAGAAGAAGCCCAAAAAGAGAATGTCACTCATCTCTCACTATGCATATACTTATTGACATTGGATTTTGTAAAGCAACCCTTCAGACTGAATTAGTCAGTTTTAGCAACCCAAAACAATGGTGATATGGTGGCTAATTAAAAAATGACTGTTAAAAAAGGACATTCAATGTAATATCTTTATGTGGCAATCATTCAGGGTCTCGGTAAATACGTTGTGTTCTACTTACCATGAGTGAGTGAGAATTTGGATGGTGCTCACCTTGGTAGAGACTTGTCTTGTCATTCGGTGAAATTATGGTTGTTATTTTATGGTTTCCCAATGGTGGGCTGCAGATTTTGCTTTTCTGATACACGTTTGACAGATTCTTGGATTTTTTGTTTGCATTGTCCTCTTTAACATTGTATAACATTCCTCATGTTGGAGACCAGGCTGACCAGGATGTCTTGGGAGAGACTGAATTATCATAATCAGTGATGGTTGCCTTCTTGTACTTCTTGAACTCTGATTGAACATTAGGATTCTTTAGCCTCCGAATGAACTCTGAAAAAAATGTGATGTTTCGACCTACTTAACACCAAGAGGGTCGTTAATGGTGTTTTATACGAAATTTAAATTAAGCCCTTGTTTGAGCCCTTTTAGGGAAAAATATATTTTGTAATAGTGATTTTTTCGAGAATGTGCGGTTAAAAAATAAGAAAAAAATTTCAATTTACGTATAAAATTATTTTATTGAAGAATGTGTTGTTGATAAGTTTTGAAAAAATAGGGATCAAACAAGGGCTAAATAAAAGTAACGCAAATTATCTAGTCTAGATGTATAAAAATCAACTTTGTAGTACAGCAATCACATAAACAAGTAAATGCATAAAAAGTAAGTAACACCAAGAATTGTTTACGAATGAAAAATCTTTGTGGAACTCTTCAAGAGAAAAAAACTTTCTGGTACCCCATGCTACCAAATGATCAACTATGAAAAGACTGAACTTACAGATCTCGTCCAAACACAACTATACCTTAATAGACTCTAACCCTCAATCCATAATTACCCGAAAAACTCTTCGGTTGTGTGCTACAGCACTTACTTCAGAACCTCTGGACATCTTCTCCTTTATGGATCTCCAAAAACAAACTCATTCTTCCTTAACTGGAACTTTGATCACGTCTCATATCCATCAGAACTGTGAAGGCTATTTGGTAGAGGATTTTGTGGAGTTTTGGTTTTTGAATGTGGATGAGGATTTTGATAATAATTTGTTTCTTCTTCGCTAAGATCTTCTCTTCTATTTCTTTTCTCTTAATACTTAATGAAAGAGAAGAGTTATGTTGTATATAAACTATATTTCACAATTCTAGGTGGTTTGGGAGTGTTTAAATGTTGAAATAAGTAAAATAGGGATTTCCCTGCTTGGACGGGGCACCCGAGTGCCCACTTGACTCTCATCAAGCACACTTGGTTCTGGAAATTGTGCTTGAGCGCCCTCTTGATGTTTATTGAGCACATTGTGCTCAAGCACCTTCTGGACATTCATCAAGCACACGTGAATAATTTCCATGATTTTTTTATGACATATTCAACAAACCACTAACACCCGTCAATACAACCTCAATTACAACTCGATTTAATGATATTTGGACGCGGAACTTGCCATTGGTTGGTGACTTGAACTTATTTGAAGACCTTGAGCTTGTCATGTCAGGTCTAATAAATGTTCGCCTTTTCTGAGATTGAAAATTAGGATTCGTTGGCCTCATAACCGAATGAGCTAGATAATTGTTGGCTGGTGACTTAAACTTATTAGGTAAACTTGAGCTTGTCCTTCATGTCAGAACTAATAAAGGTTGACCTTTTCTGAGATTTACATGTCTTGCCTCGTCACGTTGGTAAGGCATGCCATAATACAAACTGGGCATGGGTATAACATTTGCCCCCCTTTTACATTATTATTAGGACTCTTGGCATTTTCTTAAATTAGTGACACTTGTGAAGTTGTTTCCTCGGGCAATGGAAAGGTAGGTCCATCAAGAAGAATGGCACATTGGAGCTAGTAAATGTGCCAAAGGAAAATAATCCAGTCGGTTGTTACTTGTACATTAGTTTTTATACTAACTGGCATATTGACCTATTGAAGATATAAAGCAAGATAGATCTCTGAAATTGACTATAAGATTTTTGCTACAATCACTAAGATGAATGTAATACACCTTTTACTTTCCCTGGCAGAATCCTTGGACTGGCCTTTGAATTAAATATATTTGAAGAAGAGGTGTACATGAGCTTGCCTTTGGGAATTTATGAAATATATGGTGAAGTTTTTATACATTCTAAATCAGTTACCAATGGGTTGATGTGATCGGTTTACTAAGTCAAAAAGGGAGCTGGAATATACTCAAAGCTAATTAGACTCTAATTCTTGTTCAAGCACTCAAGCTATGGAAGTATCATCATTCTTGTGCAAACTTGGGTTTCTAAAGAAACTTTTGATTAAGGAGTTTGAGATTAAGGACAGCGGCCAACTAAGTTGTGTCTTAGGCTTGGAAATGGTACAATAGAAAACGAGTATATTTGTTTTTTCTCAAAAGAAGTATACCTGAATCTCCTAAAGGAAACTAGAAGCTTAGGCTGTATACCTGTTTGACAGCCCCATTGATTCTAATCACAATCTAGGAGACATGTTGAGGGGAAATATGGTGCATCCTCAAAATTTAATTGGGATATTTATCTACTTGTTTCACTTAGAGTGGTGAGCAAGTTTATACGCACTCCCTATGTGAAGAACATCTTGAGGTTACATATAGAATTTTGAGGTATTTAAAGAGTAGTCCACAAAGATATTGTTTTGAGAAAAAGGAGATCACATTCATCGGGTCTACACTAGGGTATTGGCGTATTGCAGAAGTAACTTGGTTACATGGAGAAGCAAAAAACAGTCACTTGTTGCGAAGAGTTCTGCTGAAGCAAAAGTTAGGACCATAACTCGGGGATTTGTGAGATTGTGTGGTTGGATTATTTTTTAAAGAGCTGTAGGTTTCTAGTTGCTTTTTTAAGTCATATTAAACTATAATATAAAGTCCCCATTAGTATTACTTGTAACTCAGTTAGGCAAGGCTGAACAGAGCACATTGAGATCGATTGGAAGTATTTACATGCCTTTTGTGGTCATTGACCACTGATCGGCAGCTAGCAGACATTTTCCATGGGACTGCATTGGGCTAGAATTCTAGACTTCAGTTAGCAAGCTGGGTATTACGTCTTTGGACTAGCTTGAGGGAGAGTGTGGAAAATCTTGTGTTGTTGTAGACCTAAGATTCATTAAAAATATTTTTTTCCCAAATTTAAATTAGTACTGCAATGTAACTAGAACTCAATATGTATTAGATTGTTAAGCCTCTAAATAGGCATTTTGTACCATGAAAATTATGTAGATTGAATGACAATTAACTTTATTCCGTCATTTCATTTTCCTGCAAAATTCACTTGAGATAATCCGAGGACAAATGTGTGAATTTCTGTTTCCGTTGCTAGAGGACAAAATAAACCTGTTTTGCTTTGTATCTGTATTATGTATTGGGCAATTCTATGCACCATTGAAGTTTTTTTCTTGAACTGGAGATCGTGTGGACAAAAATCTTGGAGGATATATACAGGTTCTGCTCCTGTGTCCATCCTTTAGAGTTGGGATTCTGAAGAAAAAAAAGGACTGAAATTCATATGGTTGAAAATAATTCTGTGAAACCTCTTTTTAGTACCGATGTAGTCATTGGAAATTTTTCAGAATTATTTACCCTTACAGAAATATCGGCACAAATCTAAATAAGAATAAAAGTTACAGATTCCTATATCTATTTTATGTATTAAAAAAAAGAACTTAGCCTAAAGCACTTCTTTAGTACAAAATTTTTAAAGATGAATAAATTAAGGAAATTGAAAGCAAAGCACTTCTTCTTTGGTTTATCTATTTCTGGATCTGGAATTGATTTTACCTGTTGCTTACAGCAATTGTAGAGAATATTTTCAACATGAAAATTGTAAAGAACCAATGACGTCATTGAATGGGAGGTTCTTGGTCGAACAATTGTTTGGTTATTTATGATGATACTATGCTGCATTGTCTTTTAATTTGTCGAATCGGGAAAAAGTGAGAAGCATAGTTCTAATTTTCTTCTTTAGCAATGGACATTATATCAATCATTAAATGCTGTAAAATAGGAAGCTGAAGCTTGATTCGAATAGATCAAGTCAGATTATTAAACCAAACAATTACTTTGCCTATGATTTCTAGGTCTTGGTAGCTCTTCAAGCAGCTTTGACAGTAATTGGTAATGCAACAATGTGCATTGCTGCATTTCGTATCTACACATCTTCACAGGAACGCTCCAAAAACTCGTGATCTCTTCCGCTTGGGAACTGAATTGAAGCTCCTTGAAGACTTTGTCCCATTGGTAATTCTCCCTTTGCAGTAATCTAGCTCGTATGCAGAATTCAGCTAAACTGATCAGTTATGTTTCTTGCTCTCTTGCAGGAACAAGTGAATGCATATTATTCTATGGAGGCACAACGAGAGTTCCTATTCGAAGGGAACAATACTGGGAGCCGTATTCTCCTTGTGAATGGTTGAGAAGTTCTTGACAGTAAAGTGCCAGTAAAGCTTAAGCTGTGCCTACACTCGACAAAGTTCAACCTCTATGGTGGCCGGTTAGTCTATCGAGTGGTTTGACTAAGGCTCTCTGATTACTATATTATATTGAATTTTGGTACAGTTTTAATTATTTATTGGATTGCAACTTATTTAAGACCTCGTTACTTGTATTCTTGATTATTGCGAGTCATTGAAGACTTTATCACTTGTATTCTTGATAATTACACGTTTGAAAATACAAGATGCTGTGTTATAGTGGTACATTTTGTCTTCTCTGTACATTGTATGTCAATTATGTTCATAATACTCTCTGGAAAAATTTGCGTCGACTATGATTATTTGTTTGACAAATGCTCTACATGTATGTGATCCAACTGAATATATTGGAAGTGCTTGAGCTTTCCCAATATGATGTGAACTTTGTGATCAACATTTCTTATTAAATGCAATGATGGGGTTTTTTGACATGTGTTGTGTAGGGGATAGATATGAAGAAATATATATATATATGGACACGACCCATCGGCCAACACACTTTTAGTAGCATATTTGGTAGGATAGATAAGACTATGGTCGACAATATGAAATGCCGAAAAAAAGTTCAAGTAACATGCATAGTGTAGGTCAATGCATTGGGGGACACTAGCATCTTTTATTGGTTAATGTTATTCTATGATACTTGGAGTAAATTCAAATGATATTATGATCCTGAGGCCATTATTTTGACATTGTGTAGTGCCTTTTTAGGGACCACTGTTAGATAGTTCTTGAAATACACCTAATAATCAATTTATACTGAATATTTAATAGAATTCCTTGGTTTTGTAGTTGACTTGCTACTCTATTATTTTATTAAAAGTCAGGGTTTGTACTATCTTGAATTTAAAGGGTATTTTTTTTATTGAGCTCATTTTGCAAGAAGATAGAAAGATTTATTTACTTTTAAAATTATGAAAAGTTATTTATCACTCTTGAAAAAAACAAAGAAAATGAAAATCTTGCTTGTTATAGAGTCTAATAAGCCCATGTTTAATGGCCATTATTAAAAAATTCTTTTTTTACGTACTCATTTTCAACCACATTTATACAATAAAATATTATGCATATAAGTCCATCAAAATTCAAAACGTTATTTTCTCAAATAATGACCATCAAATCGGGGTTTAATATTGCTCATCGGATATGCACTTTATTGATTAGTTAATGTCTTGTGATGCTGAATTTGGAAGGGATAGAGAGAACGATAGGAAAATTGAAAATCTGCAAAAAGAAATAGAAAGTGTGTATTTATTGCAAGTTCTTGATGGAATAGCCGTATCATTTTCTCCTGTCTATTTTATTTTCAATTCCATATAATCTCTTGTAAACTTATTTTAAAAGATTATTTTTTCACTAAAGGCAAAGCATCCATCCTTGTAATAAGATATTTTACTAAATTATTTATTTTCATCTTGAAATTATTAACAAGCAGTCTAACTTTTCAAGTATTATTTAACAACCTTCTTAGGGTGTGTTTGTCTTCCATTTTGGGGAGAAAAATAGAGTAATGAATAGTATTTTTTGGAGAATGTGTGGTTGAAATTTAAAGTAACTTTATTAGTTTGTGTGTAGAATATTTTATTAGGTGAATGTGTGGTGGAGAATCATACTGTAACAAAGTCTCCCATTATTAGGAGAAAAATGGAGTAATGAATAGTATTTTTTGGAGAATGTGTGGTTGAAATTTAAAGTAACTTTATTGATTTGTGTGTAGAATATTTTATTGGGTGAATGTGTGGTGAAGAATCTTACTGTAACAAACAATGTTTTGAAAAAATGGTAGATAAACACGGGCAGCCTCATTTGCGCCACATTCTTTCAAAACTTTTTTTTCTATATATTTATTTTCACAATAAAATATTATATACGTAAATTCAAATTTTTTTCCTATTTTTTAATCATGCATTCTCCAAAAATTCACTGTTCAAAACAATGTTTCTTTAAAAAAAAAATTGCCACCAAATAGGGGCTAAGTAAATTGAATATTAAAATATATAATTGGACTAATTTACAATATGAAAATTAAACTTATGTTTGCCAACAATTATTTCAAACCTTTTTTTTTTTCACACATTCATTTTAACCATCTTTTTAATTTTTAAAAAAAATCACTATTAAAAATTCCATTTTACCCAAATAATGGCGGTCATGGCCATTATTTTGAAAAAATGAAGTTTTAAATAGTGAATTTTTTGGAAAATATATGGTTGAAAAGTAGGAAAAAATTGAATTTACTGTAAAATATTGTATTGTGTAAATGTGATTGAAAATGAATATGAGAATTAAGAAATTTTGTTTTAAAGGAAGACACACACGAGCTAAATATTGAGCTTGAAAATGAAATAATTAAGCCCCGGTTTGACAACTATTATTTGAAATTTTTTTTCCATATATTTATTTTCAAACATACATTCACATAATAAATTTTAAAAAAAATTCTTATTTTTTAATCACGTATTCTCTTTAAAATCTCTATTTAAAATATTATATTGACAAAATAATGGTCAATCAAACAGTTGCAATAATTAAACACGCGTGTGCGTTCACAAAAATTGAAAGAAAGATCCTCGAGCCAACAGCCTTAGACTTTCCGGAAAGTTATCTTTTGTTGATTTTGCTGCCTCATTATTGATTATATTAAAGAAAAACCCTTAAAAATATAACTGGGGGATTAAACTTTTGGACTAAAAATTATTATAATTTTTTTCTATTTTTTTAATTATTTCCACATATGTCATCAAAGGCATTATTGCTTGTTTGTCCTAATCTAAAGTTTATTGAATGCTTGGTCGAGTGGATCGATTAGAAGCACACGGTACAATTTTGATTTATTAATAAATTGGTTATGGATTTATTCGATTCTTGATTTTCGAGTTTGATAAGCACTAATAGCATCTTCAAAAAACTCTTTAAAATGAAATACTTTCTATTTTAAATATTCAATCATTAAAATTATGCTCCATAATATTTTAAAATAGAAATTCAACCTCTATAATAAAATGCATTTAAACTATTTTAATTTTCGATGCTCCATATATTGGCCCAATTAAATAATATTATACAAAGAAAATCGAGAAAAATAATATATAATTTGGAGGAAAACTAGGGAAAACAAAATATGGAAAAAAATAATAAATACGTATTGCGAGTAGTAAAATTAAGTAATAAAGATGAAGAGATTATTGGAATATTTAAAAATTTTACTCTCTAATTTTACAGATGCTTTGTAAATTGCAAAATGTATTCTATAAAAATGGAGTGTCTTGAAGGTGCTCTAAGAAAACTATTTAGGACTCATTGGAGTTGCTTTTGAAAAATCAAAAGCAGCTTCTGAAACTAAGAAGTATTTTTGAATATGTTTGAATAATTTTTTGAAAATATTTTGTTTTGACTAAAAAAATTTTTTTAGCAGAATCTAAGTTAAAATAACTTTCTCAAAAGCCCTTCTAGAAAAAGGCGGAAACCCTGTAAGAAAATACCAAAACTAAAGAAATATTATTAATAAATTAAGAAAAAAAGCCAAAAAAATAATAATAATAATTCTAACCAGTTAATTCTTGCACATACAAGACGAGAATTATAGTTGCACAAATTTGCCAGATAATTTGATATTCCCTTTCTTAATCCAACATAACAAGAAAAGTCAATAGAAACAGATGAGGCAGGACAAGAAGAAAATAAATAATTTCTAGTAGACAATAAAAAAAATTATGATTACATCGACTACAAGAAAAGACCTCGTGATAGTCTATACAGGTTTTCACCAGAAGAAGTCGATCAATGCATGGTGTTCTT
This sequence comes from Fraxinus anomala, assembly GCA_903798345.1. Lineage (NCBI taxonomy): Eukaryota > Viridiplantae > Streptophyta > Magnoliopsida > Lamiales > Oleaceae > Fraxinus > Fraxinus anomala. The sequence goes on from CAIGRN010130200.1 coordinate 21,563, forward strand.
CGACTTATCCTTATTAACAAGATCATGCTTAGAAAATCTGTTTTGAAACTCAGACATTAAAGCAAGATTTTCTTGATGCAGAAGAGTAGCCTTTTTCCTCAACTTTTCATTTTCTTCTATTATACTTATATTCTCCATGTAAAGCTTCAGGTTCTTAAGCTTCATATCCTTGTCAATCTTCTCTTCGCGTTGCTTCCTTCTGCAACACTTAACATGTTCATGCATTAATATAACGAATTGAAAGAGCAAGAAAAAAGTTTTTCGAATGAAGAAGGAAGTCTGTTTTATGCAAGAACGCAATTAGTTTACCTTATAAAGTTGTGTATGCGAAAGAACAAGAAAGAAGAATATATTCCAAATGAAAAAAGACTTGTCTTTTTTTATACATGAGCACGATATGCAAAAGAACAAGAAAGAAGTATACCGAATGAAAATTAATGGATGTTTGTTTTATACACGAGCGTTGTTAGTTTACCTTGTGAGGTTGTGTATGCGAACCCCAGACCGCTTAGGTCGTTTTTGCGAAGAAACTTGAAGATTTTGTGATGGTATCCAATCTGTGGGACTAATACACATTCTTGGAAGTTTTTTGTGTACAATTTTACAATGAAACAAGGAAATTTAGTGTGTTTTGCTCTATGTGATATGTTTATTTAAATGGGAAGTGTGTGATGAATTTTTTGTGGGGTGCTGAGATCCAATATATAGGTGGCTTTGTTGGTTTTAAATGTATCATGTGTAACCATGTGGTAGCCTGGGGGTGGGGTTGGGTGGGTGACTAATTTCAAGTTTGATAATGATGACAAGAGAAAGTCATGATTACTAAGAGCAGACACCCAATGCCATGAATAAAAAGCCTAAGAACAAGGGAAGGTTCTTCTTATGCATCTTTCTTGCCTGAAACTTCACAAGCTGGGTAAAATAAGTGTTTATTTTAACTTATGAGTCTACATGTTAAAAAATAAAAGATATTTTCATTTATTTGGAGTTTCTTAACACAAATGCATGAAAATAATTCATTTAATCAACCCTTTTATTTGAAATAAGACTGAATTTGTTACTATCGTGGTCCAAGTGAATTAACTAATCAATTTCTGCCATGGAAAGAAATCGAATGCAAAAGCAGTGTTGGACTGATACTACTTTTGTCCTCTATTGCTATTTGTTGTAATTGAATGGCCTTTTTGTATTCATCCATATTAATCAACTTTAGGAAAAATAAGTTGAATAAGTAGTGTATTCATAATTTTTTGTGTTGGTTAGTGAAGTGATGTGGGGCTATATCTGTGCTACAAATTTTGGGACTCTGCATTGAATGTCTCAGTACAATCCAGTTGTGTGATAAGAAGGAATCTACTAAGGCCTAATGATTTGTAGGGTCTTGTTATATGAACTTCTTGGTGAGTGATTACACAAAATTTTACCATTCGTAGAAGAGAAAAAGATTATTGTGTCTATGTTTTGGTTTTCTACTGATTGGGTGAAATGCGTTTGTTGGTTGAATCGTTGAATTTTGGGACTCGATATATTCATTTTCTTGTAATAACTCAACCATTAAGTTGAGTTGATCGAGTGAAAGCTGGATCAACTCAAATGCTGCATTGAAGTATCAGTACTTATACGTGTACTTACTGTAAAACGAACATATGTTTGGTTGAACTAGTTTGTAGACATGAGCCAAGCTGCCTTGATCCATTGCCAATCAGTGAATGTTGGCATAGGTTAATACATTCCTGATCTATTATGAAAGCTGCCTTGATCTATTATGAAAGCTATAAAATAACCCTTCCTTTGTGGTAAATTTTCTAAGCCAGCTACTCTCCAATTTGCGTCTATGCACTCTGTCCCTGCTACAGGTCTGTTGTAATATTATTGCAATATTTAATGATAAATGATTTGGAGTGATCAAACATCCATGTGAAAACATTAACTAAGTGCGAAAATAACCGAAGGAAAAAAATAGAGAATACAGAAAATTGACCTGGGCGACCGCTCAGTTCAAAATTTTGACCGTTGGGTTTAAATTTTCTGGTGACGTTTTTATTGTTTTCACACCTCTTTAGCTTGATTTTGGCATCCTTTCATAATGGTGATTGATGTTTTATATACATGGATGGTTTTCATGTTGGAAAACATACCATTAACATCAAATATATACCCTTACATCCAATTCAAAGATCAAACTTAGATTTATAGAGTTGTTCTTCAAGTTATTATTTCAAGTTCATATTGCTTGATTTGAACTTGAATTAAGGTTTGTTTACTTCTACAAACTATTTGCCATTAAAGCTTTCAAGCACTCATTCCGGTGGCGGCAAATATCGTTTGAGGACATCAATTCATTATCATGTTCAAACCTTTTTTTGGTGGATTCAAAGTTTCTGGTTTTTTTCTTATTCTTCATCATTTTCCACAACATCAGCATATGTTCGCTGGGCGTGGGTTGAGATAGGGTCAGGAGGCTTGGTTGGGGTGGGGTGGGTAAATAGATAAGATTGGCATGACTCAAGTGACGATCCGCCGTAGATGGTGATGAAGAAGACATAGGATCTAGGATTTCAAAGACAGGTTTTCACCAATCTGGTACGAAGTTAATGGATGGGATCAATAGTAACATATCAAGAGAAAAGGAAATGAAGCTGGTAAAAGTTAAAACAAGTGAGATAGGGAAAGCTAGCTTGGAACAAAGAATCCCTATTCACTAGGTTTTAACTTAGAAGTTCGAAAAGGGAGGAGGGCAATTACTTATTCTTAAAACCAGTGTTCTTAAGACAAAAAAATCGGACGAAAAAGGGGAGAAAGCAGGCCGTTTCTGATTTTCCCCTAGTTGGAACCTCCAGAACCACAAGAAACCTTAGTTAGAATGAAAATTCTCAAGCATTCTCTCTGTATCCACTGCAAGTGGCTCCACATGGTCTAAACATCACACTGTGGTTTGCTGGCTCTCTGACAAGTCATGACTTGATCAGTGAAAGCTCTAAGTCACAAAATGAAGCAAATTTCACACCAAGAACAATCGAGTTCATGTAGCCGAAATAAAATATCAAATTTAAAGGTTTGATCTGTGCTTTTCAAAAATAAAAGACCTCTTCCTAACATAAGGATAGTGTAAATCTGCTGCAAATTTAGTTACCATCTATAACATTCATTGTTTCTACACTCTAAATCATTGATCGGGAAGACTTCTTCGAGTTAGTTTCATGACATTAATGATCCAACAAAAATCTCCTTAATTTTCCGAAAAAAGGAACCATAAAAATAAAGACAATGCATTCAATAATCTCTTATAAGAAGACATCATCATGAAAAAAATTCAATGGTGAATGAGATGGAACAAAATCATTTACCAGAGTTTCTCTTGGCTGGCTATAACTCAAATGGAGTTTGAACATGTTTTTACTTGCACTGTTAAGTTGTGGAGCTTAATTATTGTCACCGTATGAAATTCGTAGGCGGACATAGGCATATCAAACACAAATCCAAAAAGTTTCAAAGAGTTTGCCTACAAAATAGAAAGCGTGTATAGTAGGATAGGTGGCAGTGGGTAAAAGGTAAATGAAATGTCTTTCTAAGTACTATTATTATATTTACCTTAACATTTTTACAAACAAAGTTAAAATATGACAAATTAAAAAATCCAAAATTATCTTAAAAAATATAATAAAAGTTTTAAAATCAGCAAAGAGACAGCTGCGCCATGCCAAATCCACCACTGTAAAGGTTTATAAAAGAATCTTGGGGTCAAATACTTACAAGAAGACCACGACACACGCCAAATTTTCTATTGAATGCCCATTTTTCAAGTTTGGTTTCATGAAAATAAGCTAATTCTAAATATTAATCAAAATGTTGTAGACAAGTATCCATTTGAACATGTTATATTAACATGAAAAAACATATTCTGTTTTAACATTTATAACATGTTTCGTACATCAAATTAAATATAACCTCACAACGTTGAGATAGCTCCAAAATATCTGTCGGTTATTAATTATAAATTTGAATTTATCCACACTAACATGTGAGCTATACAATATAAAGGAAGTTTTTTAGATTGATTGTATTGAGCATCAAGAGCAATAAAATCTCAGTAAGACGATAAAGATATAAAAGAACACAAAATATTAATAGATGTTCGTTTCAATATGAGACTACATTCTTGTATGTTATTACTGTAATTCACTATGATGAAAAAAAGTTCACAATGCAAAAAATTGCATACCCTATTTTTTCTAACATTTCTCTCTTTCTTTCTTTCTTTTTCTTTTTTTTTTTTATGATGATACAAATTCCTAATGATAGTTCCCTATTTATAAGAAAAAATTAGGACGAAATCGAAGCTTCAAATGTGAAGTTCCTAAATAGAGCTAGAATTCAATCTTTGTCGAGTTTGAGCTAACTCAAATATTGTATATAATGCCTATAATATGTTTAGCATGTAGTATCTTCATTAAGCTATAGACGAAATTTCAAATTTCTTTTTATTTTCTAAATCGAATCAATTATTGTCAAATTCAATATATCAAACAATCAATAGTTAAAAAATAGTGAACTAATCAACCAATTGGATGCCTGTTGTTGCTGAACTAATGGTACTTATAAGTGATAATAATTAGCAAAGCATTGGATTGGATGTAGAGCTTGAGGTACTTAGGGTCCGTATGGCAAAACATTAATTTTACTTCTGCTTTTAGTTGAAGAATTTAGTGAGAAAATTATTTTAGCTCAATCTTCTCTAAAAATTCTTCCTGTCGATCGCATTTATGAACAGGTCCTCATAACATGCTAGATACTTTCGACTCAATCGCATTAAATTAAATAATCGATAAATTTGATAATATGTATTTTTACTCTTAAAGCTAATATAGTACCGTTTACTTCAATGTGCTAAACACGAATTTTAAATTAAAGGATTTTTTCTTTCTGGCCATCTAGATTTTATGCTTTTCTGGTCTATTGCAAATCAATTGCATGCAATTTAGCTTTTAATTTTTCCTCCTCTCAAATTTATAGACTCAAATGTAAGTTGGCCCTAAAAAAAAACACTTTTCAATAAGTCTATTTTCATTTGATGGGATATGATTACCAAAGAAGTAATGATATATATATAATTTCTATAGAGACGGCGAAGGTGTACAATTCGACATGTTTATTAGGTTGGTTGACAAACTTCAATGATGATTTGTAAATATCTCACACATTTTCTTAATTATATTCAGTTCATCAAACCTATGATTAATGTATAGTTCAAGAAAAAAATATTAGAATATGTAATAATTTCATGATTAACATTGTCAAAATTAGAGCTCATTGGAAGGGGTTTTAGAAAATAGACTTTAGAAAGAAAAAAAATTACAATTTTATGAGGAATGTATTTAACTTAATGTCCTCTCATTTTTTCAAAAAAAAAAAAAAATTTGTTATTTAAGTTAGTATTTTTTATGTTATTTGACATGTGGGATCATTTGCCATTTGTGATTTTGTAAGAAACCGATTATTTTCCTTTTCACTTTTTCCTCTAAGAAACTTTACATATAAAATTCCAAATGTCGAAACTAAATTTGAATAATGACTATAAATTGAACGGATAACGGAAATAAGTCTTCATGTAATTGACTTCAAATTATAAGAAATAACGTTGGCATAACCCATATCACCTAGTTACAATTAAGACGCCCAATATGAATTGAATGTAAACTTCACATTGTAGTCAATTTTATAGTTTTTGAGTTTTGTAACACAAATCCGATCCAAATTGGGTCTACNTAAGACGCCCAATATGAATTGAATGTAAACTTCACATTGTAGTCAATTTTATAGTTTTTGAGTTTTGTAACACAAATCCGATCCAAATTGGGTCTACAGTTTCGCGTTGTGGAGTATTGAGTTTGAAGACGTCAAAATAGTGTCCAAGAATGAATAAAGACGGATTAACGGCGATGGACGGACGCTCACTTATCGCTTGAACGAGAGGAGTAAAATTGGAACAGGGAGGTCGTCGCTCACCTGTATCTCTGTCACCCACTTCTTGCTTGAGCGGCGGATTTGTTTCTTTCTTTTTCGGTTTTACATGACTTTTAACTTAATTTTCATATTTTAAGTTAATTCTAGAGTTTGGACATGTCTCCTATAAATAGTAGACTCTTCATTCAGTTTAGATTGTAGAAGTTGTTGAAAGTTGTATTTTCTTTTCATTAGTTATCATTAATAAAATATTCGGTTCCTCTACCAATTTTTTGTTTGCTTTCTTTTAAATCTTGTTCTTATTTATTAGTTTATGTGATTTATACTTCATATCGCGCTATATCACCTCCTCGAATTCCTAATAAATGGTATCAGAGTCAAGGTTCAGCAGTTCCGCAGATGAAGGATTTGATTGTTTAAGGTTTTTTGTTATCGATGGCTACCATGAAGTACGATATTCCGTTCCTGGAGCAGTACAAGATTTTCGTTGTGGCAAGTATAACAAGTGGTATCAGAGCTAAGGTTCAGCAATTTCGCAGAGTTAATTGTTTGAGGTCTTTGTTATCGATTGCTACCATAAAGTATGATATTTCGCTGTTGGGTCGCAGTACAAGATTTTCGTTGTGGCAAGTGAAGATGAAAGCTATATTGGCGCAGATGGATTTGGATAATGCTTTGTTGGGATTTGATAGGATGCCCACAACTTAGACAACAAAGGATAAGCAACAAAAGGATTGTAAGGTACTTTTGCAAATTTATCTTCATCTATCTATCAACATTCTTTAAGATGTCTTGAAGGAGAAGACATCAATTGTATTGTGGTAGAAACTGGAGCAATTGTGCATGACCAAAAGTCTAACCAGCAAAATGCATCTGAAGCGGAGGCTTTATTCTCATCGCATGGCAGAAGGTCGATCACTGAAAGATCATTTGACTGTGTTTAAGGAAATCGTCGCTGATCTGGACGTTAGAGGTAAAATATGATGAAAATGACTTAGCCTTAATCATGTTGTGCTCGTTGACTGGTTCGTTTTGGTCGTTTAAGGATACTATTCTGTACAGACGTGACACTTTCAGGTAACTTCTGCACATACTTGCCTTATTCACAAAAGAAAAGATGAAGCATCTGGTTGGAGCTGGTTCCAGAGATGAGGAAGTTCTTGTGGTTTGTGGTGATCGACGAAGGGGCAAGTTGAGGGTATATTTTAGCAATATGGTCTGCTTTTACTACAAGAAGAAATGACACATCAAGAGGAATTGCGAGAAGTTGCAGAATAAAGATAATTCAGCTGCAAATCGTGGGAAGCAATCAAAGACTTCAGGTGAAGTAGACATCGCAGAGAACTTTGTAAGTGAGGGAGATCTTCTAACGATTTCTGACGTGGAATCCAAGATGGCGATGAGTGAATTTTGGATACATTTTGTACATTTCATATAAGTCCTGGTTGGGATTTGTTTAAATCATATGAAACGGTGACACAATGTGTCGTTATGGGAAATAATGAATCTTGTCGGGTAGCTGGTACTAGGATATGCATATTGAAGTTGGTAGATGGAACAATCAGAACACTTACCTAGATTTGACATGTCACAGATTTGAAGAACAACAACATCTCGCTGAATGCCCTAGATTCGAGAGGGTACACGTTCTCTGGTGCAGATGGAGTCTTGAAAGTCTGAAATGGTGTCCATGTTGTATTGGATGGGCAAAAAAAGTCCCGATTATACACCTAGTTTCCATATTTTAGGTTAATTATATGGTTTGGACATACCTCATATAAATAATAGACTCTTCATTTAGTTTAGATTGCAGAAGTTGTTGAAAGTTGTATTTTCTCTCGATTGGTTGTCATTGTGAAGAATATTATCAATTGTATCTAATAAACTTGTTTCTATTACAAAGT
>CAIGRN010130227.1:0-25960 GCA_903798345.1 Fraxinus anomala
TATTCATAAAAATTTCTAATTTCTTAGTACTTAATTTCTCACAAATTATTAATTGAAAGAGTTATATTTTTCAAAAAGATTTTTGCACTTACATTATATAAACTTTTCTTCTTCTTCTTCTTATTCATCATATTGAAATTTTGATTGGTTGAACTAAACTTGTAAAATCATCATATTAATCAAAATTTCTCATTTCTCTCTTAGTACTTAATTTATTACAATCATCCATTAAAAGAGAGATATTTCTTGAGACAATTTTCTAACCTACATTGAATTTATTTCTTTATCATCTCATTGAAACACTTTGATTGATTGAATCTAATTTTTGACTATCATGTTCATCAAAAATTTTCATCTAACACTTGAGCTATCATTTATTACTATTCATTGAAGTGTTAGTCTCTTTTAGTATTTAATTTGTTTGTATTATTTATCAAGAGATGAATTTCATTACAGAATCACTTTGATAAAGTGTGGGTCGTGCTGAACTCCCTTAAAGATCAACATTATATAAGGATTGATGCTTCTTTTTGTAAATCACCGTGTGGATCATATTAAGGTCTCGTAAAGCTCAATAGTGTGGGTCGTGTTGAGGTCTCGTAAAGCTCAACATTGTATAAGGATCGGTGCTTCTTGTTTGTAAGTTATCGAAAGCATTGAAAAAAGTTGGATTGCACCACAAGTCAATCAACATAGTGAAAAGACATTGCTCGTGTTGGAGAGCTTGGTAACGAAGGACGTAGATCATTATTTTGAATCGAACATCCATAATTATATCGTTCACATCTTCTCTCCCTTTTACTTATGTTTTCATATGTGCACTTATTATTTGATTGATCTACTTGCTTGAACTAGCTTACGATTATTTATTTATCAACGTATTTTTAACTTACGTAAATTTAGTTAATTATTCGAAAAAGTTTCAAAAACCAATATGTTTACGATTATTAATTTATCAATATGTTTTTAACTTACGTGATTTTAGTTAATTATTCGAAAAAAAAATTTAAAAACAAATTCACCTCCCTCTTGGTTAGTTATTCTTGAGCTAAAATTATTTAATACTTAAATATACTTATTATTAATTAAAAAAGAGCGAATTTCTACTCACAATTATGTAATTATTGCTTTGTATGTAAAAATCACCCAAAGAAATAGAACAAAACAAAAGGAAAGAGAAAATAACCAAATTTGTGCAAAATTGTGTGTGGAGACCAAAATGAACAAGTCTAGAAAGTTGAAGACCTTGGATACAATTTATGGAGAGGCAAATGAAAAGAAAAGTCAAAATATGAAGACGACATTGTACAAGGTAAAAGCTGAGGGACCTGACATGCAATTATCTAGGGGAATTGGCTGCAAAATGGAACCGAATTTTTTTTTTTGGCAGAGAATTGGTACCTATTTCAAAATCCTAGAGACCACGCCTTTACTTTTTAAAATCAGGGGCTTTTGCTGTAATTTATGGGATATGGTTTTAAAATAAAAAGGCAAATCGTTGGGTTTTTGGATGCATTTTGCTGCTGCTTCCGTTTCTTTTCATTTTTCTTTCATCTTCATTTTTCCTCTTTATTCTCTTCTCTTTTCTTTTTCTTTCCATGATTTACTTGGTATTTCTGTGAGCAAAATCAAGAGCACAACAAGGAGAATATTTCAAAGAAAATGTGGAGAAATATTTGAGAAAAGTCAAGACCAAGCTCAAAAAGGGTTTTATCTATAACTTTGTATTTTCTCAATTATTTTGTCATAGTTATAATATATTGCTATAAATATTCTTTTTTTTATCATTTAAATAATATGGACAAAGTAATTTTGTTGGGATTTATGGTTGAAGTTAGTCTAACTTTAATTAATTTTAATATTTGTCTTTTAATGTAAAAATGCTTATTTTCATGTGTATTTATTATTATTTTGAATGTCTTTCATTTATTTGGTCATTAAATGATTGAGTTTAGTGATTGTACATCGTTCGAGAGAATTTTATACATTTTAGAACAAATAGCAAATAATCTAGGTTTTGTAGGGAATAGAGATATACCCCTAACCCTAGGTGACCCATTGAATTATTTTCACAAAGATTTAATGTGATTGTTTAGTTTTAATCGACGTAGAGATATAGTAGGTTAACCAATCAATTAGGGTTAATTTCGCTCGAGATAGATAATTAACTAAACTTGAAAATCGGGTCTAACATAGTAAATAAGTAATTTATTAATTGGTTTATGGAGAAATTAATTAGACGATGGTTAAGCGAAAACATAAATCTCAACCAAATTTTCTTCCAAAATTCTAAGTGTTTATGTTTTCTTATTTTGTAGAGTTTTAGTTTATTTTTCCTTATTTTCTAAAATATAATCTTGTTGTGTGTTTGTTTTTATTGTTAAAAGTAAATTGATTAAAGTTGTGTAATCAAAAGTAAACATTCCTCGATAAATTGACAACTACTCAAAAAGTCCACTTTAATACTTGAACGCAACCCGTATGACTTATGGTTTGCACTTTAATAGCAAACAATAATTGTAAGGGATTGTGAACATATTTTTAATCATATAATCTGTGACCAATGATGTTTTAACCAATACATTATTTGTGATCTTCTTATATGTATGTGACAAGTGCTATATTTTGTGAACATCAGATTTGTGATGTTTATATTTGTGAGCACTACATAATTTGTGACCACTCTTGTTAAACTGATGTATGGTAAGAATGTGAATTCACAATTATGTTATTTAACAATAATGGGAGTTCTGCAAGTTTGGCTATTATACACATATCATAGCTAAACAAAATAGAAGTTCTGGACGTCCTACCAAAAAGATGAAAAAGTCAACTTGTGAAAGGTCACACGTTCTGAAATGTGGAAGGTATGGTGGATGTGGTCACAATAGTAGAACTTGAAACATATGGTGCTCGAAACCACGAACACTGAAAATTGAGTGAAGTTGGTCACATAGTACAACTATTTGTGTATTAGCATGATACTATTTTTGTTTATAATTTTTTGAATTTATTCAGAATTTTGTGCAATATTGAATTTATTGTATTTAAATAATATTCAAATAAAATTTATTGTTGATCACAAATTGTGACTTGAGCTTGTGACATAAAAAGCGGACCGTGTTTAACAACAATCTTTATTTGATAATATGCCTATATGATCATGACTTGTTATAAGTGTAACTAAATTGTTTGTGACTCGGTATGTATGAAATTGTGACTGTAAACTTTCATGGTGTTCATTTAAAATTTGAATTTAAGATTTCATTCTTGAACAAAAATCTATTTTTTTGATAAATTTCATCTATTTCTTAAGATATAACTTTGATTAGTTATAACAATAGTGATTCGAGAGGTAATGTTGACTAATGAACAGTGTCATGGACATAAAATAAGCAACTTATAGCTCTCACAACTATAGAAGTTGAGTACATATTTTTGTCATGGCTGAGAAGGGTATTGAAGGATTTGAAGTGTCCCTCAAAGAGACTACTTTGTTTAGTAACAATAATTCAGCAACTGCTCTTGCTAAGAATCCCGTTTTTCCTGGAAGAAGCAAATATAAGAATTTAAGTGCAATTTCCTTATAGATCTAATGAAGGAAAGGGAAGTTGTCAGATCCCACAAGTCTCACAAATAGGCTTTTTAGACTGAACAAGTTATGATCTTGAAAGAGAAGCTTGGCATTTTAGCCTTTATTCGATTCTCATTACTTTTAAAATACATTTTTCTCTTTTTTATTTTCAACTACATATTTTTCAATAAAATAATATTATATGCAAAATCAAATTTTTATTTTTATTTTTTAACCATACATTCTCCATCAAATCACTATTCAAAAATGCATTTTTGTTAAAAAAAAAATAATTTGGGCTCAAACAGGCTCTTAGAGATTAAGGTAACGTTCGAAATTAATCTAAAATTTGTGATCATGAGATTCTTGAACATTGGTACTCTTCTATAAATGCTTACATTAATAAATTTTAAAGAAGAAATCATTAATCTGTCTGTTGTATATATAATAGATGTCATGAATCCAATCAAGTATGTTAGCCTAGAATGCATGTATTTAATTGCATATAAAATCAAGTTGATCTAGCTGATATTATTCATCTATGCATACTAAATAGAAGGGTCTGTTTAATAATCACATCAAATATTTCTGAAGTTTTTCGACATATATTTATTTTCATTTCACAAAATTCTTTCAAAAAAAGAAGTAAATAACTTTTCAAAAATTACAATGTGTCTGGACAAAAACCCTGAAATAATATCAAACCAAAAGTTTATTTTTTTTATTGGAGGAGTTTTTCAATTTCATTTTCTGGTACCTGTTTTTCTCTTTGGAGCAAACAGTCACGTAGCTTAAAATTACAAAAAGTTGGACCTATTAAATAGTAAAAAAAGTGAAGAGATCAACAAAAAAAAATTACCTGTCCTACTTTTGGTGCATGCATAAAAGCATTACTACAACAAAGTTTATTTTTTATAACATGCATTGTATGCCGTAAAAACTCTTTACGGCGTTCTACCGTACGCTGTATAAAGCAATACCATAAAAAGTTGTTCACTTTTCCACTTGTGAACCACTTTTTACGGCGTGCAAAGTACGTTGTATAGAAAACGCCGTAATTGCACTCCATAGAAAGTATATCACCCGAGGAAGGGTTTTATCTTCTCATTTTTCAAGTCAAAAATGAGATCTAATGCAAACATATTTGACAAGGATGAGTTAAGAGTAAATTTTGATGTAGACACTAATATGAGAGTTATCCGTTATCTTCCCATTTTTCAAGTTGAAACGATGGACAAGATTAGATAAGAATAAAATGAAATCTAAACACCGAGAAAGGGTACTATCTTTTCATTTTTCAAGTTGAAAAATATTCATTCGTGATTAGACAAGAGTAAATTGAATTAGACGTCGAGGAAGAGTTTTATCTTTTTATTTTTCAAATTCGCAACTAGAGACATGACTTAGTTACTAAATTTTATCTTTATAAAAAACGAGACCGACAACAAAACATTTCTGATGGATTAAGTCTTCATTTGGTAGAAATTAAAATTTACATTTTACTTTAAGTCAAAGTCACATTTAATTTTAATCACATATTTTCTAGAATTCACAATTTTTCAACAACACATTTCATTCAATTTTTATCAAAATCTACTAAAAATTTGGTTTTAATCTCTATTGAACATGGGCTAAGTATACAGAAAGTTTAGGAAGAGGAATATATTCTCTCCAAAAAGTTGGTGAAGAAAAGGGGAAAAAATAGTGATTTTTAATGGGATATTCATATTCTTTACTTCCTTCACCAAAATAAATTTGAGTTTACATAGTGATTAGTGAGATCTGCAGCATTATGGATGAAAATCCGTACAAGCATTTCTGCGGAAAAGATTCTCTAGGCATCATAGAAAGGGAGCAACTGTGGAGCATGGTCTCTTGAACAAAGCCAGTTGATACAAAACTAAGTACAATAATCCAACTGGCTTCCATGCTTATTGCTTTTCAACTTTAAACTTACTATGCCACTGTTTTAAACATCAAGAGTACAATTTTTTTTCCTTTTAACTTCATTATTGAGCACCAAGGGGAATCATACTAGAGATGTCACGGGTTTTCTATGTCAATTATGTTAAATTGTGGAGCTTAATTACGAAGTCTAAGAAAACAGGGTGTTCAATTTTTCTTTTGTAAATTTCTTTTTATCGTATTGAATTATTATACCGATGAATGAGGACGTATTTTTACACTGACGTGAAACTCTATAAATCTTGTGTGTTTTTTTGTGTCTTTATTTCCTCACTGTGATTTTATTGCTCATGATTGTGTAGAATTAGGTTTCTAATTCTCAAAAAATTAGGACTTTGTTTGAGCCCCATTTTTTTGTTGAGAATGTATTTTGGAATAGTAAATTGATGAAAAATGTGTGGTTAAAAAATAAGGAAAATTTTTGAATTTATATGTAATATTATTTTATTGAAAAATGTATAGTTGAAGAAAAAAGAGAAAAATATATTTTTTTAAAAATGAGGATCAAATAAGGGCAGTGTTAAGGTATAAAATCCAATATCAAATAAAGATGAAAACATTGATCAATTTATAAAAGTTTGGACTACTCATCTTAATAANAGTGTTAAGGTATAAAATCCAATATCAAATAAAGATGAAAACATTGATCAATTTATAAAAGTTTGGACTACTCATCTTAATAAGATTGACCTTTTAAGATGAAACCCCAAATTTTAACATGCAGAATTAAGCATAATCTTACTGGATATGTGGCACAATTAAAAGGGAGATTGAGATTTCAAGGAGTCAAAAACACCTGAAATTTGGGATTCTAGGGATTTCACTTATTTTTTATGAAAAGAAATTAAGCCCAAAATCACATGAAATGACTCATTTTAAGTACACAAAAATAATTGATTGTTTTCTGTAGTTTTCTTGTAGGACACTGAGATTCAGACCTTAGTAACAAGAGTATACTCCCAAACTTTAAAACGGTTACTTTCTCGTTGTATAGCGATGAAATAACGTAGTTATAAACAAGTATTCACATAACTGGCTTCAAATTTAATTCGAAGAAAGGCTCGGTTGGTTGGCTTTTTATATAAGAGACAGTAACAAAATCCAACATCAGTGTAAGCTTAATTCTAATATTGAACAGCACAAAATAAGAGGCGTCGATCAAGCATTTGAATTTATTAAGTAGAATATAACCCCATATGGAAAATATTTCTTTTTGGTTAGAAAAATTTGTAACCCTAACAACGAACAATAAAGAAAATATCATCTTGATCAGCCAGAAATGAGCAAATTATATCTCTAAAAAGAGTTTGTAGGTGGATAATCTATAAGATCTGATTCAGACTTCAACAAGTTTGGTAATTTTTTAAAACCCACAAAGAAACTGAATCATTAATTCCAAAACAGCATAAAAAATAGCATTCTTTTGTGAATTGAATTACCAAAAACACATAGATCTTACCTTGAACTGGAAAATTCATACAGTTTGCCTCTGGGAGAAAAGATAATCAGTGCAACCTCAGCATCACAAAGAACTGAAAGCTCAAATGCTTTCTTCAGCAGCCCATTTCTTCTCTTGGAAAAGGTCACTTGCCTGCTGGTGGCGTTTTCTATACGCCTCAGCTGAGTTTTTCCTCTCACCATTTTCACGCACCTGGTAAAATCAAGAGAACTATATAATAAAAAAAAATGATGCACAAAATCAAAATTCTTAAATAGAGAGGCGTAAGTGCAAAATTGGTATGCAGTAATAGACCGGACAAAATGATCGAGATCTCGAAATTCTTTTTTTTCTAATCCTTCCTATCAAACATGTCATAAATGTTTTTATTATGAGAAAGAATATCTATGAGATGAAGATGAACTAAAAGGAAGAATTTATAGTTCTTAACCTGCGGAGCAAGTTTTTGAAAGCTTTGCCAAATTTGTGAATATGAAAATGAAAGAAGAAAAAGCAAGACTTTGCAGTGTGATAAAAAGGGATGGGTGGTCTATAAATTTGGAAAAATCTCAGAGAACCTTTTGGTTGGATGTGAGAGGGGCATAGAGCCTAAAAAGGGGTAGACACAAATATGAAGTGTGTGTATGTGAGAGTGAGAGAAATAAAAGGAAAAAATTCAAGAAAATCCCAAAGGTTTAACAGAAGATGGTGCAACTGTGCAAGTGATTGATTGATTCTCAGTCTCCATTTTTGGGTTTTATCATCATAAGCCGAAGACTCCGAAGACTTATACAGTCTCTATCTATATCTCTCTCTCTCACACACACACGCTTTTTTTTTTTCCCCTTATTCATAGGTATTATTTCTTGCTTTCACTTTTTAGCTAACCCCACCAAGGAAAAAGAAAGAACACAGTAATATTTTGGTTGAAAAAACCTAATTCTTTGCTAGTTTTGGTAAAACCCCACAAAACAAACAAAGATGAAAAATAAGTTTGTAACGCAAAAGGAAAATGGAATATATAAAAAAGCCACCCCCAACAATAATGTTAGAGAGAGAAAGGGACAGACACATACATTTGGGATATAGCCTAAAATCTTGGTAAAAACTTGAGGTGTCCGTACAAGTTGGATCCACAGCAACATCTTAGTACTCGTATGAGAG
The DNA here is from genome assembly GCA_903798345.1 of Fraxinus anomala. NCBI lineage: Eukaryota > Viridiplantae > Streptophyta > Magnoliopsida > Lamiales > Oleaceae > Fraxinus > Fraxinus anomala. The sequence continues at coordinate 8,142 of CAIGRN010130227.1, forward strand.
ATCGACAACTCATTAGGGTGTTGGGATGGACGAGGGGACAGAATTGATTACACATGGGGGCCGCCATTGTCCTTTGCCATTTTCATAGGTTACTACTACTTTCGACTCTTTCCTCATATGAACCCAAAAATAAAAAATAAAAAATATAGTTATTGATTTCTTTATCTATTTTTAGTAAAATTTTGGTTAATTTGATTTCGAGTTTTTCATTTCCAGTTGCATGTATCATTTTTAATTTAGCTAGATTTTCTATGTCCAATTAATTTCATTTTATTGTTGTTATAACGATAAGAGTAGGTTCGTTTGATATTTTTGGAATTCAAATTGTGAAGGATTAATGAAATGAATAATGAATAGGAAATCTAAGCCCTGTCGACATACTATCCCTATGTACATACGGCTACCTCATGGGGGTTTGAATCTGAAATACACTCTATAGGGGTAGGCGCACGGTGAATGTGGTCGAAAAATGTTATGCTTCTTTTAATGATGTAATCAACTTTATTCTTTGTACATCAGGAAGTCTAAAGTGACCACCTTCCCTATATGTGATCGCTTGACTAGCACATTAAGAGGAAGTAAATTGATCAACGAGCTTGTAACAAAAGCAGGCGAACTCCTAACTAAAGGCTAGTTGTAGAAATTCTCCCTAAAAATAGTAATCAAGTGTGTCGTCGCTCGATCGATGATTGCATCTCGAATTTGACTCATTAGAAGAACCGATAGATTCCTCACTCGACCTTCTCAAAAGAACCACTACTAGAAGTAATGACCAATGTAAATTTGAAGGTAAACTGAAGATAGGAATTACATGAATAGAATTGGACCATAAGATCGAAAAAGAAATCCGATTGGTCGTAGGGATGGCAACGGGGAGGGTAGGGTAGGGGTAACCTCCCTCGCCCCCTGCCCCATCGGGTAATTTTCCGTCCCGTACATGTCCTTAGTGATGTCAAACGAGTCGAGCGGCTCGTTCGCTCTGCTCGTTAAAACACGAGCCGCAAGCCGCTCGTCAAATGACAAGCCCGAGCCCACAAGCCGAGCTAGTGCCCACTAACTCGGCTCGTGGGCTCGTGAACAATTAAATTTTTTTTATAAAAAAAAAGGAAAAATAAAAATAAAAATAATTCAAAAAGCTCGTGGGCTCGCGGCTCGGTTCGTTAGTTCACGAGCAAACGAGCCACGAGCTCGTGAGTTAAAGGCTCGGCCCATTGCCATGACTACATGTCCCGTCACCCGTTTAAGATAGAGCGGGACCCTTGCTCCTTTACTACACGTTTTATTTTTTTTCTAAATTATTGATAATTCATTTTATTGTCCCCATTTATTAAAGTGAGACAATAATATATACAAACTTCTTCCAAGGTAATTTGGATAGACAACTACACATGTCCACCAAATGGATTGATCGATCGATCGACCGAATGACTTCTCATTTTCAACCAATTTATTGGTAGTCACTGGATGTCTTTAGTTGATGACGAAGATGCAATCCATTTGGTGGACACGTGTAGTTGTCTATCCAAATTACATTGGAAGAAGTTTGTTTCCGGTATTTATGACTGATATAACCAACACCTCCCGATTGGTTCACATACTACTTTCGTACACAAACGTCCCTACATTAACTAATGATTTTTTTAGGAAAGGAAGGCATATACATACACTTACTGGGCTCAGATGAGGCCGTGGCAATTGTTACATACAAAATATTCTAAATCTTCTTCTCCTACTACTTCTCACACCGAAGAGGTCACATTAGAGAAAAGCCTCGTTCTTATTTGCAGGTTTAAGCCGTTTACACCACCGTCAAGGGAGGAGGAGAGGCAACAAGTATCAAAACGTTACTCCATTGGAGTGGGTACACATGGATTTATAAATGAAGGTAAAAGAATACAAGAGCCCCAAGATATTAGACAACCAAATCCTTTGAATAAATAAATTTTGTAATATCGTTTTATACATATTTTATATTTTTTTGTGAATTGTATTGACAAAATATCTTTAGTATTTTACTAAAATCTGTTTCTATATTTTATTATTGCCGTCGGCTGACTTCATGTGAAAGATTATAAACAATGAGCTTGACTAGAATATGGAAATACACCTCGTTTCTATTTGGTTTTGATAAAAATCAGATTCTTAGTTATTTTTTATAAAAGTTGATAGAATGTATGGTTGAAAAATTGTGGATCCCGTGAAATTAGTGATTAAAACTAATCATTGACTTTGACTTAAATTTTAATTTAAATTTTTAGTTGAATCAAACGTGAATTTTCCCTTATTGGACTCATAAATCAATTGCGTGGAAATGCTATAATACCCTAATAAGGATGATCGTGTAAATATTCTCCCTCACACTTATTTTGATGTTTGAAAATTTTAATTATTTGTATTCTTTGCCCTTTTGGGTCTCTCCATGAGGTAGCCACTTCAACTATTTCTTGGTTGAACACAATCTTAAATCAATTTTCCAAAGCTTCACCACTTAAATAAACTTTTAATTAGCTGTTATGTTTCGACTCTCATTTCTATAAAGAGAAATGACGTATTTAGATATACATGATTAAATAGTAAAAATTTGATTGCGCGTGGCGTGGAATCCATTAATCACAGTATGATGGTCCACATTAATGACTAACGGTATAAAGTTGCTATCTAAGAGATCACACATACATATACTCGTAATGATAAAAGATATAAAATTAATATCGATTACGCGCTATATAAACTCGCGTGGTAAACACTTATCAAGTACTATTAAACATTTATATTCTCATCCATCTAATTTATTCACAAAATGGGGCTCCAAGAATCCATCTAATTTATACCCAAAATTAGGGCTCCAAGAAGTTCTTGATTGATACCAAGAAACAAAGCAAGTGTTAACCACATCCAATTGGTTCAAAGTGGTCACGTGGCAGAAAAATAAGTGGGTTGTGAATTGATTCTCGCGAAAAAAGAAATATAAAAAAATATATTATATTAAAAAAAATTAAAAATGTACAGGATTTCGATGCCCTAATTGAAAAGTTGTAATACCGACACCTGTCGGCAAATGGCGTAGGGGGGCCTTTTAGGACAAATGGCTTAGGTTATAACCAAATCTCTTGGCTTTTGGAGTTTGGGTTCAAATTTTAAGAGAGTGTATGCAATTGTACATGGGTTCGGGACCACTTTTTCACTTTTAATTACAAATAAATTAAGTGTATTTTCTATTATTATAATTATTTTAGATGTGGTTGGATGGGCAATCGATCTCACAAAAGCGTGTACATACACACACAAAGAGTGAGAAACACAAATAATCGTAAATTCAGTTATTACTACTTGTCTAATGAAAAAAATTGCAGCGTTGGTTTTCAACCTTTAAAATGTAAGAAGTTGCTCATTGGTCGCTTACACTTATCATAAGTACATATCAATTTTTAATAACGAAAATTATATAAATCTGTATTAAATCGTAACAATGAGTGTTTTGGTTTGTAACTAGATGTGTTTGTTATCAGATTGACAGATGGATGATATAACAAAAACATACTTACATACATACATATATAATTGAACTAGGAGTCCTAACATATATTATTCTAATAGTAAGTTGGTATATTTATCCAATTTTTTATTAAATCATCGTGTGTTACTAAAATATTTGAAGTATTGCATGATTTCATGAATGTCACGGCTCAAGCGATAATGTATCGAAAGTTTGGACAATTTTTATTACTAGAGATTGAATGTGCAATAAAATACAATTGTACATGGATAGAGGACCACCCTTATGTGCTACTCTTTTCTCTTTACTTACCAAAAATTATAAGTGGTTTTTAAATTATTATTAAATGTGGTGGGTGGAGGATCAAACAAAAAAAGTGAGATTTTATGTGTAACGTTATTCTTTTATACAAGGAGAAGTCAGCTTTTCATATTTGCTTATTCATTCTAGGCGTGGTATATTGAACTTCATGAAACCCTAATATGGTTCGGTTGCCTTGTATAGCAACAACTAAAATAAGCAATTATGGTATGATCTGATTAGTGCATTCTTTTTTTTTTTTTCTTTTTTTTTTTTTATCATCATTACTTGCAAGAGCATCATTCATTTACTCGAAATTTTAGATCGTTAAATATAAATATTGTATTGATGAAAACTATTCTATAAATTTTAGATCACCAATTGAACCGATAGTTTAATGTCATTGGAACACTAACTTAAGAAACATATAAAAATTTATATATAATGTGTAAAATTTTCCTTCTATTTTCATTCTATGTTATTAAATTTTTATACATAACGAATTTTTATAGCTTTTATGAGAGTAAATTGAAATAATACCAATAATTGATTTATTTCTTTCATACATATAACAATACCCCATTTCTTTTGCACTTGTTCTATTCCGTTTCAGCAGTTAACTTAATCGTTGGAGTGCAAGCGATCGTCAAACATTTTTCTGGGATGGTGACCTTTGTATTTTAACGATGTGTTCCAACATGCAAGGATACTTAGGTGAATGGAAAGGTGATCAGAATTATAGTCGACAATGCTTTCCATGCTTAATCGATGTCGATAGCCTCACTTTCGAAATGAGATTTCGTCTGACTCGTAGGATCATCAACCACTTGATCGAACAAATTTTAAACTTAACAATTAATCTCACACAAAACTAGAATATAATGCACAATCTCTCTCTCTCTCTCTCTCTCTCTCTCTCCGTTTCTTTCTGCTTCAGTGAGACTTCCATTCACTTCCTTCTGGCTTGAATAACTTTCCATGAGACGGTGTGCATGTGTGATCAATAATATGCACATTATTTTATAACCTAGTCCCTCAAATATGAAAACTTTTATTTGCCCTTGATTTTCGTCCTTTTTTCTTTTATTTCTTTAATTTGAGTCAAATTCCCAATAAGATATCTCAAATTCTGAAAAGTTAAATGAATCTAAATTCTCTCCAACCTTAAAAATAGATTTTGAAAGAAAATATTTGAAATATTATACGTTCATGAAAAACGTGAAATTAATGTACAACGTTAATATTGAAATACGTTCCAACTTCCGTACACATTAGGCTCTGTTTGATCCACATTTTTAAAAAATACATTCTTTCAATACTCATTTTCAACCATACAATTTTCAATAAAATAATATTACACGCAGATCCAAAAAAAATTCTTCTTTTTTAACTGCATATTTTTCATCACATTACTATTTAAAATACATTCTTTCCTTAAAAATGTGCATCAAACAAGGCTTAATAATCATGATAACATACAAGAAAAAGATAGATATCAACAAAAACACAAAACCTCTAAATTAATGGCCCATTGAAAATACAATTTCGTACTATTTTAGTTGAGAAGTCATATCATTTTGACAAAAATAATTACTTTTTTTTTTGTCCAAGTCATTTATATATGCTAGATTTGAGGGCAATCATATAAACTAAACGTGTATGCTTTCACACTAATAAATCTATTCAACACCTTTGAAAAAACATTTATCTTCGACCTTAAGATTTTTATTTTTTTTTAATAATTAAATTAGAATTCTTTCACGGATAAATCTCGGTAGTGGTTGGTAACCTTTTGTGAGTTTAGCGCTCATGTCTCCAACCTACTATTTATTGCAACATGTTCTTAATTTTTAAAACTATAGCACCTATGCCCCCCAACTAATGAAAAACGTTTATTTGAACATATGGACGAGTAACATTCACGTTTATGTTTTCTACCATTGACTTGTTGACTTCTTTATCACTTTCATGCATGTAGACAACGTATTTGAAAGACTGAAACACTTTAATAGCTGCACGAGTATTCGATCAAGAAAATAGTTTCAATTATTACATGTCCAAGTAACATCCACTAGGGACATCCACATTTATGTTTTTCTACTATTTAATTGTTGAATTTTTATTACTTTTATACATGTGGACATAGTATTTGATAGACTCGACACATTCATAGCTGCACTAAAAGAGTATCCAATCGAGAAGATAGTTCTTAGTGTCACGTGTCCATTTAATATGTAAATAAATGTTTTACGTAAGCAAAGACACGAGTATCAATGTCTTAAAACATTAAAGATATTAGTACAATAAATGGTAGGTTGAAGACATCGGTTCAACACTTGCAAAGGATTGGGGACAAATCGTACAATTTACCCTACCTTTTCCTATATTCATTAACTCCTTTCTTTGATTGACTCTATGCATTCACTTATTTCCTACAATAGTGTTAAAAACATAGCATCACGCTAAAATGTTTTTAGCGAAGTATCATGTCGTGTTACTCATTGTGCTTACTTTTGTTCCAAAGTGACCACCCAATTTTTTTTTGTTTCAATTTTACTCATTCAATTAAGATTTTAGTTTTTCTAACGAAATGTTCGATGTGGATGACAGTAAGTTGACGTGGCATCAACATGGAGATCTTCCAAATCAAAACATTCCATTAGAAAACTAAAGGGTTTCAACTGAATGATAAAATTGAAACAAAAAGAAAATTGATTGGACCATTTTGAAGCAAAATAAAATTCAAAGACTAAGACGAAATTCACGAAGAATAGACCTGCACCATGCCACCAATTGATACAAGTTTAAAAAAAGGAAAAAAAAAAAAAAGCTCCATTTACATAGAAGTTTAGATGGCAGTAAACTTAAAATGCAGTATAATGTATTTATCAAAATGACAGCAATTCGATTAAGCACTAAGCAAACCATAGTACATAAAGGAATCAAAAACAGTTTCAGGAAAAAGGCATCGTGACAAAATAATAACAATCGTTTTAAGGATAGATATCAAGTTTCTGCATGCGGACTACCCTCTTTGAACTATATAATTCATTCACAAGGAAAAACCATAAAAAAAATCGATACGCTATGCCACCTCCTCGACCACCATTTCTTCAGCTATGGACAATCCTCGATGCAACAGTCGAGGAGAAAATACTGCTATGAGCAATGGATATTTTTGTAAACAGGTGAGAAAATCATCTTTGCTGATCCTTCCGTCTTCATCCATATCAAAAAAACTAAAGAGGCCCTGAATCTGCAAAGCTCAAATGTAACAATCTTCTATAAAATGGTGGGAGAAAATTGAAAACGTAAAAAGAAATAGTAAGAACTACCAATCACCAAGAATGCCACTTGGCGCCTTAAACAAAAATGTTGGCAACTAATAATCTTTAAATTGACCTTTCACACATTTTAATTCATGTCCAACATTTGTCAATGTTAATTATAGGCCTCAAATTTTTACTAGAAGTCCGACTTAGTTTCAACTCAAAAAATTTGGGAAAGGAGATAATGAATCTATGTTAAAGAATTGGAAGGAGAAGCGCGCATTTGCAATTAGACAATATGCATTAGTAACATCATTAAAAGGCATCAGAATATAAAATCATTTAGTTAGGATCTTGGATTTCTTTGATAATATTTCTAGAGTATGTACCTCTTCGTCGTTCAAGTATGGAATTGCCATTGTAATTGAATCTTGTAACTGTTACAAAAGCAAGAGAGGTCATGAGAAGGCTAATTGGCTACCAGGGGCATAGGTAGAGGAGTGAATAAAGTCGGGCTGCCCAGACAGGAAAAAGCCTGGACCTCTCCCAGCCCGTTTGACACCTCTAGACATATAGCAGGGAAAATGAAGAAATACCTCTTGCTTCAAAATGTAATTCTTCTCATCACTGTCGCATATACTAAATGCTAGTTCACACGCATGCTGAAATAATGGGTGCTTCAAGATATGGGCCGATCCAAGCAGGAACTGACATGCATCCATTTTTATTCATAAGAAAGGTTTCATTTAACCCATGTTTGGTAAACATTAAAATTTTCATTTTCATTCTTCTACTCATTTTCAACCACAGATTCTTCAATAAAATAATATTTTTTATCACATCAATAACTTTTCCTTCTTTTTCAATCATAAATTCTCCATCAATCTACTATTCCAGAATACATTCTTCTAAAATAATGTAGCTCAAACACACCCTAAGTAAAATTATGAACACAAATAGCACAGGCCAAGGGATACATCCACCACATTAACACATAAATATACACTTCTGTTGGATAAAAAGGAGAGCAAGTTCGGCTAAGCTGAATTTTAAGTCAAAGTTACTAGTAAGTAAATTTATGTTCCCAAAGATGTTTCAAGTTTGGAAAGGTTACTATTTCTTGTGATTTGTAAGTTAAAAAACAATAACTTATTTTCACTATGAGGTAGGGATTACTGGCAGAATATGCAACTTATTGAGATTATCTTATCGTACTTCAACTGGTTACTATAAAAAGATATCCAAAATATTTACCTATGGAGCTTGGAAAAAATTCTATATTAAAACGAAAATGAAGTGCAAGCAAGAGAGAGTCAGCATTCAGCAATTCATATATGAATGAAAAGCCAAATGCAAAACCACAGTTCACCTGTTCAAACAGATATTGTTCAGAAATTGTTTTTAATTTGATTTTTGACAATTCATTAACTCGAACTTAATTTCATCGAGCAAGAAATTAGGCCACAGGCCCACAATAGTATGCTTTTCATTTTTTCATTTTTATTAATTCACTTTATTCAGGGTATTTTGGCATCTCTAAAAGATTTCAAACTCAAGAACTTAGGTGTCTAACAATAATACAATACTGACACACATATACAGGCTCACCCATCCTTTCACAGTATATGAACATGTAAATTAACAAAAAGTTTCTAAATGGATGATTGAAAGAGGGAGGATGCTGATACCTGTTTGAATGTTATTTTACCAATCTTCTGCGTATCAATAAACCCAAATATCTGAACAATCAGGGAATTGAGAGATTAAATTAATTAGTAAAAGTGCAATCCCAAATAGAGTCCAACCATTTGATACAACTGATGAACAAGGGTAAGCCTAGACAGAGAACATGTCGACTCTTTGTTCCTATTGCTGAAATTGAAGAATATCTTATTTCCTTTTCAGTAATAATGGTTAAATTTAATAATAACGTCTGTATTGAAGTCCATTTAGATAAAATCAATACTCGTTCTCACCAAAGAGCACCTATAATTCTTTGGAAGGAAAAAAAAGGTAGAACTGCAAGAAATGTAAAATATTGTTGCAGGAAGAAAATGCATAAAATCTTCAAATGAATATAGAAAGAATGAAGACATGAACTAAGGTACAAAACATGCGAAGCTCAACTTTCCATGCATCAGACCTAGTGATAATATTTACGGTTACATAATGTGAAAACCGGCACTAATTCGCGTTTCCTGGACATGATCACATTACCGTGTCCACAGCTCCACATTTTTTTGCCTTTACTCTCACAACTTGTCTCTCATTGATGAAGCATTGTAAAATTGTATACAAAACCAATTTGCCAGTACAATAAGGAATAGAATTATGTGCAAGGTCACAGGAACTGAAAAACAATCAGTGGCTAACCTTTTCAGAAAGACCACATGGCTTGAGACTTAAAACCCTGAGGAAGTCATGGAATTCAACATGTCCACTGTGAAGAGAATGGAATCCAGTCAGAAGCACATTTTCATCATTGCACAATAGACCACAAAATTCAAAACATTGATGGAAAACAACCGGAAGTTCAAGAAGAAATGAGTATTAGTCTTGTCAGTAAATTATCGAGTATAGTAAGTTATTAACCAGTGAATATTGCATAAGAAATTTGTGGTCCTAAAAACAGCAACTATAAAGTGATAATTCTGTGCCCAAGTTCTATTACATACATGTATAGCAAGTCATGTGCAATGTGAAGTCTGAAAGAAATGAGAAAACCATGATGCAGCAGCCCAGTCCCCACTAAACAGGAATTTAAGATATTAAAAGGAAAAAGAGAATGTGATATAGACTGAGTTTTGAACTACAGTACAAACATATAACAGAGATACAGAAAGGATAGCCATGCCGGCTTAGCAACAATGACCAGGAGCAAGTTCATAAACTTTCCCTAAAATCAAGCTGAAATTTTCTGCATTTTAGAAATTTCCAACCAATTGTAAGAAAAGAAGGCTGAAAACCAACAATATCTAAATATATATCATACCCATGACCTATGTGCCACATTAAATGACAATGATAGATCAAAGACCATGCATCCAGGTAACCGGGGGGTAGGGAGAGTGGGGGGTGGAAGAGATGTAAAGAACGAGTCAAGCGACACTATTATGCAAACAAACAAGATTAAGCCCCCGTTTGAGCCCCATTCTCCAAAATTCATTTTTTCTCAAACTCATTTTCAATCACATTCTTCCAATAAAATAATTTACACGTCAACCCAAAACATTTTCCTACCTTTTAACCACACATTCTCCAAAAAAAAAATCACTATTACAGAACTCATTTCCCAAAAAAAAGGGGCTCCAAACAGTATGTAAGTATGAGCTGTTTCAATCAGAAATCCACCATATTAATGAAAGTATTCCAACATACCTGGAGTCCGGATTCATTGACAGAAATACATCTAAGAAGTCAACAGCTTCCAAATTCCGTAAATGAAGTGACTGAAAACAAAAGACATAACTAGAGTAATTTTACCCCCATGGCCAATTAAGCCTCCGCTTGGGAAGAAATTATAATCAGTTTAATCTATAAATAGATAGAAATGAGTGGTGATAGTACTTGTGGTTCCATGGGAATGTGTCGTTGAAGATGAAGTTCAACCATTTTCAAATGATTTATAAATTTTGCCAAACGGAGTTTTAAGTGATTAAGAATATAACATGGGACAGTAACAAATAGTTTTTAGAAGGGCAGGATGACAAGATGTTTGATCAATTTTTGGCCCAAAACTTGCCCAGTGACAAAAAGAGGTAAATAGAAAATTCTTATGATTCAAAAAATAAAAATCAAGTTTGAGCAATATGCAACAATTTACGCAGCAAAGTTTAAAACATTTAACGAACGAGACAGTATAGAAAGTTTGTTTTACACTTAAAATCCAGCTCGAAAATCTTTATAAAAAATTTCTTTTCGGGTGAAATATTGATAATTAATTTCCATTTTTGTACCAATTAGAACTTGGTGCAATTGCAACAAGAGCTTCTGGAGAGTTACTTTCTTGTCCCAGTAGCTTTGATTGACAGGAAAGGAAACAGTAACTTGCGTAGTTATCAAAATCACATTCACAAAATTTAAATTTGAATAGCATCAATCAATGCAAACAGCTTCAACCTAATTCTAGAGTCTACAAAATACAACCGCAAAAATCATGAAGCATTTCTAACTTACCGATTCCACCCAAGCCATTTCAACCATATATTGTGAGGGTTTTTCCTGTCAAAACAAAATTTTAATATTGCATCAAAACGAATATTCTAAAATAACTGCTTGTTTGGCAGAGCTTCTACTTCTTGTAGAAGAGCTTCATGAGGAAACAACCTTAATTAATGTTTGAAAACTAATTTCTAAAAGAGGTTTCTCTACTGGAGGAGCTTTTAGAGGAAGCTATATTGGGCAAGCTTCCTCTAAAAGCACTTCTAACTAGAAGAAGCACTTTTATAAAATTAACCAAACAAGTCCAAAAGCAGATTTGGTTCTAAAAAGCTCATTTTAACTTTCCAAAAGTCATGTCAAATGGACCCTTAAGATCCTAGAAGGAAGAACTTCAAATTCCAGAAATAAGGCAAGAACTCCAGATCTGAATTTCATTGCAAATAAATCAACTAACTCTTTAGACTAAGGATAGAGTACAGAGAACTGTTAATCATCTGGACAAGGATACATACACAACATAATTCTATGAGTAATGCTGTTCATTTAGCAGTTTCCACTTATTTACAATGTTCTTCTTATGCATTTTCATTAGTGTGCAATTGTAACTTCAAGAAACACGGCATGCAAAGAGTAATTACACCATATACACGGCGTTTTTATTAACTTTCCCTATTATATATTCTAAGTCCCCATGCGATTTAGCTAAAATAGTTGATAAAAATATAAGTCTAAGTCAACGATTAATTTAAACAACACATTATATGGGACCACAACTTCTATCAACTTTCAACCACACATTTTATCAACTTTTATCAAAATTACTAAAAATCTGATTTTTAGCAAAAATAAACTGGGATTAAATGTCTTCTGATTTTGAAAGTGTATACAGCAACCAGCAAAGAAAGAAAAAGATCAAGATTTCTACATTCCACAAGGGTGAGAAACGTACCAGTATCTCATACTAAAATACAAGATCCATGAGCAGATATGGGAATAATAACCTAATGTTGCTATTTTATCCAACAATATTATTATACTCATGCTATAATAGACAAAGGAACAAAACATGATGTAAAAGTCATTATTGTAATATGATACTTCCACAATGCTATTTCCGTTTAAGAACTTCAACAGAAGAATATATTATTGTTTAAAACTCACTAATTCATTACATTTGCTGGTAACAAAAGCAACAAATACAAACCTGCTTGAACTCTAATGCTTTTGTAAGAAGCATCAAATCTCCATACGAATGTGATGTTTGTACAACATTGAGACCACTTGCAATAACACGACTAGTCTGCATTAAATCATGTGCATGGCATAAGAGATGATGAATAAATAGATATAGGTGGCATTCGATAGTAGATATGAAATATGAATCCATATGCCAAATTTTATACATATCCACAATCATGAGTAGAGAGCATATATAAAGGATAATATCAAGTCCATAGAAAAACATTTATTTCTAAAGGGCAATAATATTAGAATTTAGCAGAGTCCTAAATATAGAGAAAAGGGCATCTGGATGGAAAGTTAAACGTATATCCATCTCAGTATTGCGTAAGAATATGAATGAGCAAATAGAATAGGAAGAGTTCCACTCGAGCCAGTTATAACTAACCTAATGAAATGCCAACACATGCAAGTGGAGAAGCCAAGCTATTCACTATAGGCAGATGGATGTACAAGTTGTCAGTCCAGTAAACCTTAGAAGACATGCATTTAGGGTGAATTTTTATAAAACATGGAATCAAATTATTGAAGTCCATGAGCATGAACAGAAGAGAGTGATTGCATGAAAGTTTAAGAAACAAAGATTTGTTTCAGTTGTCGTTCTAGTTCCCGAATAGGAAAGTTCAGTACATCTCACTGAACAAGTAACATACCAAGTCCGTAACATTTATGATCTAAAGATACTAAGATATACAAGGTCACACTTGACTCACCCTCTGAGCAAAATGGACTGCATTCTCCTTTCGATTTTCATGTGGTCGCACGAGAGGGAGATATTCAACCTGTGTAGTTTCAGAAAAGATTAATGCAATTTCTTCAGATCAATGTAAAGGTAAAGTACTAAATTCATCAGGATGCCTTAGAAATGCATTAGCAAACGAGTGCCACAAGAATTGCAAGGAATTAAGCATGCTATCCTCAATCAAGAAAACTGGAATCGATTATGTTTGGGTGCAGCGTGTTAAGGACGGTCTTATCATTATTAGATCCTCAAATAAATAACACAGATAAAGCCTCTGTTTGATACCAATTCTTGCCAATTTGTAGCCATTTTCCGACCGTTGCAACAATACCCGTCTGACAGAACATGTGCCCTCACTTTGAATAATTTTGTAAACATTCTCCATTCTACCCTCAATCAATTCTTACCCACTCACTTGCCAAATTTCACAAAATGGCATTATAGTAATTCAGCAGAGAAATTGATTAGCCAAGGAACAAAGTAGCCAGCGGTGGAGCCCACTTGATTTGACAGAAAAATGCATTCTTGCCATAGATAATTCCTACCAAACGGAGGCTAAGTATAAAATTCATTTTTCCATTTTAATATTGGGCCACTATTTCAGTGTAATCTTACTTGTTAGAAAAGATTACCAAAATATACAAACACGTTTCAAACTCAAACGCTTATCTAGAGACTCTCTGTAAGAAGGGGTGAACTAAATCGTAGATGAAAAATAGAATTTGATGAAAAGGGAGAGAATTCAACTACGCTGAAAGTGATTTCTATATATGATCCATAGTTTATGTTTTTCATAAGAAACCCCATCCATGAGACATGTACAATTATACATAACTTGAGAGGGAAGTAATAGTGGGTTTTTGGACTATTATTGGGCCCATAGAAGACTAGGGGCATGTTAAAACCTTCATATGTTGAGAATTATGATTAAATGAAACAAATTGAATTGTTGATCAGGGGCGCATACAAGCATACAAACACCCACCCAGAGACAGTTGTACCATACCTCCATGAAATTGTGGAATTGGGTGAACATTCTGAACATCAACTTCGCCAGAGAAATATTACCCCTAAGCAAATGCAGCAATGTATGAAGTAAAGCTTCTTGGGAACTAGTAAGGCACATTCAGAAAGCATAGTCGGCAAAAGCAAAAGGAGGACCATACCAGGATTGGTCAAAGTGTACATGGGGATAACGGACAATGACTGGCTGGATAGGATAACCAGGGATGAATGCACCGAGTTGGAAGGAAATAAGTACTCTTCCATTGGTTGTCGTTCCCTCAGGAAATAAAAGCACTCGAGGAAACTGATCGGAAGAAGCCTTTCTCTGTATTTATATCCTTGAAAGCATATTTCTGTATCAATTAGCTAATACATTGATAAACATTTTAAAGCTTGAAATTCATTTCCGACCTGGAAGCATTACAAATTTCGCAAAACAAGACAAGACGTGCATTCCCTAATTTTCTTTTAGGATTTCAGTTCTGAAAAACAATACAATGATCAAGCATTGTACCATACACATTGCAGAAATGTGTCTCACAAGCACATGGATAGATTTAAGCTAAGTATCAATTGCAGTTATGTTCTCACTTTCACGAACAAGTGGCGTTCGTAATGGCTAATTACTGAGATGACAGGAACTTAGATGAGAAGAAAGCATCAAGAAGCAAATAAAAGTCAACATGTGCATCATAGATTAAGTTCTCATCTAAGAATCATTCTCATTTATGTTGTACAAAAGGAAAGCAAAATGGTAAATACACAGACAGATATTTGATACCTTTATTTCATTAACGGCATGCTTCCTGGATGATTGTGAGAATCTATCAACATATATAACCTACAAAGCAAAAAAGAGACATCACAATTGACATGTTAATTTCAAGAATGCATTAGAAGTTGGGATTGGAAATAGGTAACTTACTTTTAAAAAGGAGGATAAAATTGAAAAGTTGGGATTGGAAATAGGTAACTTGGTAAAAAAGGAGAATGTTTCCCAATCCCCCGAAATAAAAAAAAAAAGCATAAACTTGAGTTTCACCTGCATTGCTCTGATGATGGTTCCAACAAAAGGCATAGAATCATGTGCCTCAGACGCAACAATGGTTGGAAACAATTCATAGAAAAAGAAAATAGGTTCAACATATGATACATGATTAGATACAACTATAGGAGCGATCTCCCTCGGAGCAGGTTTTCCTCTCCGTTTTATCCAATGGTAGCTGCAGCATCAAAATGCAAAAGGAAAACAAGAATAAGATTCTTATTCAAATCAGACTGTTTGCAGGAAAAGAAACATCGACCAAAGAAACTTTATAAACTTTCATAACCCCTTTACCCCACACGAATGCTTTCATGTCCTTTCCTGGACATCCCAAATGAATGTCCACTTTCATGGCAAAATGGGACTTCCTTTCATTACAGTTAACCAAATCACTTATATTCTCACACTCCCAAAATTAAAAACTTAGAACTGGTATATAATTCGAAGTCAGAAATAGACTAGAGAATTCAGGAACTACAAAAATAAAACTTTTCATCTTACTCAAATCAGACTGTTTGCAGGAAAAGAAACATCAACCAAAGAAACTTTATAAACTTTCATAACCCCTTTACCCCACACGAATGCTTTCATGTCCTTTCCTGGACATCCCAAATGAATGTCCACTTTCATGGCAAAATGGGACTTCCTTTCATTACAGTTAACCAAATCACTTATATTCTCACACTCCCAAAATTAAAAACTTAGAACTGGTATATCATTCGAAGTCAGAAATAGACTATAGAATTCAGGAACTACAAAAATAAAACTTTTCATCTTTTGCCTACATAATCGCACCAGTCAAACCAAGTGGAGCATATTCCATTCATTCCAAACAATCCATCGCAACTTAAACAAATCTGTATAATTCAGTCTTCCTGCCTACTTACAGGAAGACCCCTTGCTTAAATACAGCCACCAAGTCCTGCCTACTTACACCTGCTCGCCAAAGTGTAGAATCCTGCTCAAAAGCTCGTTTTGCATTTCAGAGAAGCTAGAGGCTGTAAAGATTTAAGGCTAAATAATCCAACATACTTATCTGACTAGTGCCATGCTGAAGTGGTGAACCCAGAAATAGGAATTCATTAATTAATCTTTATTTTTGTTTAATTAGTTGATAAATGTGAAAGTTGGATTGAAGAGGGGGGTCTCTTATAGATCATTAGACCCTCTAATCATCAAAGAAAAGTGGGATTGAAGAGGGGTCCCCCTATAGCGTCTTCACACAATGAAAAATAATCATCCACAGATACCTATTGTTGGTCGAACAAATTTTGGGCAGAAAACTGGCTCATAGAATGGTTAGAACACATCAATCTGCACGTTGTCTTTTGAGCTGTAATTTTCTTTTTGGAAGGGAGCATAACTTGACGGGATTGAGATATCCTCCCAGCCAACAAATCATATTCCTCAACTCAACCTATACAAGTCTCTAACTAAAAGAAGTAAGAAATTACAGCTCTACAACCAATGTGCAATAGGATAATAACCATCTCGTTCTTCGAACTCAACAGGGTTGATATGATGTGAGCTAGGTCATGCATAGATGTTTCGTTCTTTTCTCTTTCCAATCCTTCTCCTTCTCTATAGAAATTTATAAGTCGAACTCCAGAAACCATTTCTCATTTACCCTCACCTCCCAAAACCTTCCCAGTCCACTAGTACGCACTTATGTTTTCCCCCCTTTTTTTATTTTACCTTTTGTCTTCAGGTTTATTCCAATGCTGAGAATTGAAAACGAAAATTTTATCTTTAAACTTATGAATTGCTTAGTTTAAAGAAACTTTCAACATGACGCCTTTTTTTCATTTTCTCTAGCTATTTTGGTCCTTCTTAGATAAATTCCTCATTTTATGTCCAAATCAAGTAAATAAAACCAAAATATCACGCACTGCTCTTTTGGTCAAACAGAACATTCAGTTTCGAATTCCAAAAGAAGCACTAAACCAAACTTTTCATGAAGAACGTGTATTTACTATTTACACTAAAACATTGTTCACCTTACCGTAGAACAGTCTTTATTATTTCCGACATTCACCCATTGATTTTTTTTATTTTTTTGGCCAAACCTGTGCAAGCTTAGACAAATTACTCGTTCTACTATTCAAATTGGTAAATTAAACCGAAATATCACTCACGGCTCTTTTCACTCAAACAGAAGTCGGAACATCCAATTTCGAATTCAAAAAAATATGCACTACTAATAGATTTTCCATGGTTGAACATACTATTATACTACTTCCAAAACTCGAGTTACCCGAATGAGAAGAGTATGAAACGGGAGCAATAACGGGTGACCCACAGGACCCGGCAGCGCCATTTGGGCATGGGATTCTGCCTATCCGTCCAGCCATGAAGCGCAAAAATCGTGGCCACGTATCCCACCATTAAGCACAGTCCAAAGAGCAGTAGCCGGGCCAAAGCAATGGGCAGACAAACGACAATCTTTATCCACTCGTAGAGACCCTCTATCCTCGGCGTGTGGTTCCTGAACGGGTCGATGGTGCTGGATTCGGGCACCTCAAACTCGTGATCCGCTCCGAGAAAAGCGAACGGGTTAAGCTG
>CAIGRN010130249.1:0-23326 GCA_903798345.1 Fraxinus anomala
TTGAGGATACTGGATTTCTGGCATGTAAACCGGTTGTGTTACCTATGGATCCTAAACTAAAACTTGGTTCAGATGAAGGAGATCTGCTTACAGATGTTTCTATGTACAGAAGATTGATTGGTCGACTTCTTTATCTAACCATATCCAGACCTGATATTACATTTGCGGTACACAAATTAAGCCAGTATGTGTCACAACCGAGGCAGCCACACCTTGATGCAGCTCATCACTTGTTACAGTATATTAAAGCCAATCCAGGACAAGGAATTCTGTTTTTTGCAACTTCTTCATTTCAGTTAAAGGCTTTTTCAGATGCAGATTGGGGTGCTTGTCCAGATACAAGGAAATCAGTTACCGGCTTCTGTGTTTTTCTTGGAGATTCTTTAATTTCTTGGAAGGCCAAGAAACAAACCACAATATCCAAATCCTCAGCTGAAGCTGAGTATCGTGCTTTAGCTACCACTACTAGTGACCTGATTTGGCTAACTCAATTACTTCATGACTTTCAGATTTTAAACAAAGATCCAGCATTGATTTTTTGTGATAATCTAGCGGCAATTCACATTGCTTCAAATCCTATTTCTCATGAACGCACTAAACACATAGAAATTGATTGCCATTTTGTTCAAGATAAAGTGACTGATGGTTCTATCAAATTGTTACCAGTTCGTTCTACACATCAATTAGCTGATATTTTTACAAAGGTTATACCGGCTTCTTTGCTGTTCACACTATTGTCCAAGATGGGTGTTATTAATCCTCACACTCCATCTTGAAGGGGAGTAATAGAACATGAGCTGGGAAGTTAAGGCTGAGAGTTGGGAAGTTAAACAGCTAAGCTGTGTGGTTAAGCAGCTAAAGGAAGAAGACGACAGTGAGGCCAACTATCAGTTAGGTAGTTAGATTAGTTCATCATTTACATGTGTACTGTTTGTATTGGTTTGTAAAGTTGAATTAGTTCGAAGTAGTTAGTTTGTTAATTGATTGTATTTTGCATTTATACACAACACTCTGTAATTTTTTGGTGATGAGATAGTAATACAATTGAATTCACTTTCTACTTCATCTCTCCCGTTTTCTCCTTTACTTCCATTTATTCTTCAATAAACAGACCCACAATCTGAGCACTCATCATTACCCAACTTAGGCTCATCCATCCATCCCCACACACTATTACTGATCCGCACCAATTAGATCCCTCTCACACCCTCACAAACAACATTACTATCTCAAGAATCTGTCATTCCCCGTACTCACTCATCTGATACCACTAGTTCCCACCAAATGCATAAACAATCAAAATCAGGCATCCATAGCTTCGTCCTCCTGAGCCCACATCTTTCTCTGAAGTTTCAAATTTAGCTGAATGGTGAACAGCAATGAATGATGAGTATTTGGTTTTTAGTTGTACTGGCAATTTTTTAGAGAAAATGGTTATTGTAAAAGAATAGTATTGTTACAAAAGAATTGTAAAAGTCAGGAGTCTTTTGGAGGGTTGTATAAATGAATTAGGTACTTTCTCAATAACTTTTAGAGGTTACTGAAGATTGGGAGAGTTTAGACCAGAAGTACAGAAAGAGTATAAGAACGAGGCGTTCTTAGTGTTCCACAGGAGATAGACAATTCCAGAAGATCGGAAACGGGTATGAGTGAAGCACGTTCCAGCGGGTCTTCGAGATTGCAAGAATTAGATCAGCAAGTCTAGTAGGTTTTCTAGGCTGGATCATACTGTAAGTTCTTATTATCTATAATGGAAACTACTGACTTGGTCCCCGAAATTTTTATCCAGTTAAGGATTTTCTACATCTTGAAATTTTGTGTTATTTACTGCTTTATTTGTTATTGCGACAATTCAACGTAGAATAACTAAACTTGATTGACTAACCATCTAGAACAATTAAAAAGTGATTTGGTACTTTTAATTGATAAATTTAATTTCGCGTTATTCACCTGTTTTTAGGGTTGAACTAGTAACTTTTGAGTATGCTGCCTTGATATACAATCAAACATAATGTCAGGCAACACTCCCTCCTAGTGCTAATATAGTCGGCCGCAAGTGGGATTACAGGGTAAAGCAAAAAGTTGATAGATCTCTATATCGATTTAAAGCCTTGATTTTTCACCAAAGGATTTCACCAATTCTTCTACTGAGACATTTAAATCTGCCACCATACGCACTGTCCTTAGCTATGCTCTTGCTAGTCGGTGGTCTATTCAACGACTTAATGTCCATAACCCCTTTCTCAATGGCGTCATGTTAGAAGATGATTTCATGTCTCAACCTTCAGGTTGTCAATTCTCAACATCCAGACTTTCTTTGTAAATTATAGAAAGCACTACATGCTTAAACAGGCCCCACATGCTTGGTTCCAACTTCTTCGAGACAATCTTCTCCAACTGGGATTCAAACCCCCTTTGACAAACACTTGTATGTTTTGTTATCATGGTATGGCCACTCCATTATCCTCCTTGTCTATGTCAATGACAATGTGCTTACTGGGGATTCACCATCGCAGCTGCAGTCCCTCGTTAAGTATTTTCACAACAATTTTGCTCTTAAAGATTTGGGGCCAACTCGAACTGGTTCGAGTACATATCTTTCTCACTCTGACAAGGGAGCTTGATCTTAGGCCTGCTCCAACCCCTATTCCATCTAGTCAACAACTTTCTCTTTTGAGATGGTGATACAATGTCTGATCCTACCCTCTGTTGGTGCCCTCCAGTAACTTAATCTTACTAAACTAGATATCACATTTGGTGTCAACAAAGCCTGTCAGTTTATTTTTCAACCATCCACATTGCATAATTGCATTGGCAAGTGAAACGGTTGTTACGTTATCTAAAAGGGTACATTAAATTATGTATCAAGTCAACCGATTCTGTTGATATTGCATGCCGACGACGCAACTCAGCTCAATCGGAGATGAATATTGAAATACCTTGAACAGCATCTGAAATCTAAGTTGTACATGCATGCCATAATTAGGTTAACGAAAATAAACAATTAACAGCAACCTATATTAAAAGCAGGTATTATACAATGAGAAAAGTATTACGCTACCAAAGAAAAACCGAATAAAACTTAATGCCCTGCAAGTTTAGCAGTAGCCTTTGCGGGAAGATTTCAAGTAAATCTACATTTACCTTAAAACTAGGATAATATAGGACATCCTATAGTTTTGTAGGAGAGCTACAATCACATTCTTTCCTGACCTCAACCCAACACATAAGAACAGAACCACATCTTCCCTTTCAAGGGGAGACGTAAAAAATGAAAGAAATTTAGGGTGAAGCAGAGAGAGCAAAGAAGAAACAGAAGGAAGCCAGCCATCTATCGGCTAAAAGGACAGGTAGCTCTGTTGCAAATACCATGACCGCAATTTCTACAGATTTATGAGACACTTGAATGTGAAATAGTTGAGCCTAGGTTGGCTAAGGATAGATGCATTCTTGAATAGCAACCAAAAATTAGTGATCTAGCTCCTGTAATGACTTCTTATGCATTATACATGTACAAGCTATTTGCAGCGGCACAGGCAATTGAGTTTTCAGTTGGGTGCCATGCCAAGTGGAGTAGCTTGGTAGTGAAATCAAACGAATTCCCGTTGGCATCAACTACTGGGCTTTCGGAACCTGCAATAGATGTCCCAATACTCTTTTAAGAGTAGAGAAAAAGCAAAAACTTGGAAGCACATGTTTGATACACAGTATGGGACTAGATGGAATCATAAAAAATGATTCTAAATTATTCTTCTTCAAACTATGCAGTAGTATCCAATCCTCCCTATCAAACATGCACGAAAGAAATTTGTGGTAGAATGTGTACCAAAAAGGAAAAATGTGGAACGGGACAAAAACAATACCTCGCTTGACAACACGAGAAATACTACTGCTCAAGGATCTGGAAGTTGTCCTCGGAGGGGTCTGGACTTGTCTTCTGCAAGGGCAATCAATGCATTCACTTTCTACCCATAACAACCAATAATACAAACACAAATTATAGTCCAACATTTCTAAAATAATTGGGTTGCAGTACCTCATTGGATTTTTGCTAGCTTCCAGAGTAGTTGCTTCAGTACTGCTTGCTGCACATCCAAATACGCGGAAGAGATTGCTGAAATCATATTTCAGTTTCTCTTTAGTTCGAAAAAACAGAGAAATATCAGTAATGGTGATAAAACTCAGAAGATCTATAGTATACCTGTAAGAACCTGTTGCTACTCGAAGACCATCACCACTCAGGCAACATTCAAATTTATCAAAAATGGAATCATTTTCATACAAATCACATAGCTGGACAATATCAAATTACAATCTAATCAGCTCACTACAACAACATTAACAGAAAGACCATTGTTAGAGCTTTCTTGTAATAAGGAAACTCACCTTGGGTCTTAAATACTCATGAACCTGGAAGGTCGACACAGGACCAGAATCCATATTAATATCCCACAACTGACACCAAATAAGATGGATTAGTAACAGACCAAAATCGACACCATACATAAAATTGAAATCCAAATTATTATATACTAGCTCCACAGGACTGCACTAAGTATTCATCTTCAGCCCAGGTTTTGAAGACAGAAGACATTTTGAGGCCAATTAGCAAAATACTTTCAAATAGGTGAGATGCTAGGCTCTTTTCCATCTCAAATCCAGACTTCAAGCTCGTTCTTCGTTTGCAACTTCTGACTGAAACTTAGTGCTTCACCAACTGGAAGCAACTAGTTTCCATCACTCAGTATCACTTTTCTTAACAAATTTTCTGTTTTTTTTTTTTTTCTTTCTTTCTTTTTTTTTGTATTAATCGTCTAGAACTATATACTTATTTTTAACATCTCAATTCTGCAGCCACAGAGCAAAATGTATTCAAACAACTAAGTATAAACATTGTTACCAATTGCAGCATTAAAAGAATATAAAGCTCAGAGGTAGGAAATAACAACAGAAGATAGAACCTTGAGGGTCATGTAATCGCGACTCAGTATATATCTTCCATCCCTTGCAAACTTAACATCAGAAATTGAAGCTATTATTTCAGTGAAAAATGACCTTGAACCAGGTGCCTCCTGTTCCTCAAAGCTGTATATAAAAAAAATAACAATGTCTCATTCATATGAAAAAGCAGTTGAACTCAAAAGGAGAAACATGGAATGTTCATAATCAGCCAACCTCTAGGTCCTCTACTAGGGACAGTTATTTGAGTGTTTAGATGTGAGGCAGACAAAACAAGTTTGACAGAAGTGATTTCATCAAGAATAGAAAATAAAAATGTAACTAAAAACACTTACAGTTTAGAATGTGAATCACACAAGGCTGATTGTCGCAAATCAACGAGACGAACTGATCCTTTTGAACTACTATATGCTAACATGTTACAGTGAGTAGGATGAAACTCTGCTGATGTTATCACCTCTACAGCAAGAAATAAATTGTCATCAAAAGAAGGCCAATGTGGGTTCTGCAACTTGATAATTGGCCAAACTATTTGCAAAGCCTTTTCAAATATACTAAAATAATGAATTTCATAGATATAACGTGATTTTGTTGTTTCATCAGCGATGATAGATCACGTGAAGAAGAACAGCAACAGCAATGATAGTCAGAAGTTGTGACGTAATCATGTAGCCATTTCCTAGTGCACTTGTCACTCGAACAGAAACATTATAGTCAACCATTAATGAAAGGAATTTAGAAAATCTTATTCCTATTTTGAATTGAATTGAATATATAAAGTTGCACAATAAAGGAACTTACCAGTTAGATCTTCCATATTTGCTGGCTTCACATCAATGATGTTGAAACTTTGATTGCTTACTTCCAAGTTCCACAGATTTATTCGCAGATCATCAGCAGATATAAATGTTTCTCCATCACTGAAAAGAATTGCAGATAGATATTAATGGGTGAATTTCAACAAATCACATTACCAAAAGAAAGAACCAATTACATTTCCCATGAAGAGCTTATAAAATTATTATTTATAATGTGTCAACATCATACATCACAATTTTTATGTAAGGGAATAAAAATATTCACTACAAATTTATGCACCTTCAGAGGTTAAGGCTTCGTTGAGTAGAATAAATGAGCTAACAAAGGCCTCTAGTCACTAATTTTCAAGTAGACGGATATTATTGGAATTCTATTCAGAATGTTTGCAGAGATAAATCAACTGTGTGACCATAAAAAGATGTTTATTTAGGGTGTGTTTGAATCTAATTTTGAGGATAATAGAAATTTTGGAATAGTGATTGATGGGAGTGCGTGGTGGAAAAGTGATGAAAAGTTTTTGATTTGTGTGTAATATTATTTTATTTGGAGAATGTGTGGTTGAAATGAAGAATGAAAATGAGAATGAGAAATTAATGGGTGTCAAACGGGGGCTTATATACTTTTCAAAAGGATTCACCAAGAAACAGCTAAAGTCAGTGATTCATATCCCTCAGCATAATCAACTTCGACTTTCTCAAAATGACACTCCCATATAAACAGGGTCCTAGAAGAAAGGAAAAACCAGGGAAGAAACTGGCAAAGGAGGGTGTATCAGCAGAGGAAGAAAGCCAAGAATCATCTGCATGACCATGAATCAATGAATTTATGCTGTATCAATTGTCTTCTCATCTGCTCATGAAAAATAATTGGGAAAAATAAATTTTTATTTTCTTCCCTCGCTACACACTCCATGTTTTCAAATGAATGAACAAATCCATCCATCATTTATCCGAGAAACAAGATTTCAGTTTATATAAATTTTCACAAAAAAATGAACAATTATCCTTGCTTTTCCTCCTCGAGCTTGAGGCCAAAATGTCACAAGAAATTGAATCGGCAGTGGTGCATGAGGGGGATAGTGTGGCACTCGAATACTCACAGTAAGAGAAATGTGCAACACAAGACTCAAAATACATAAAGAAATTGGTAGTCATTATAATTGACAAAAAAATAGGGATATTCATGCCTGTTAGTTGAAATAGAATTGATATGGTAGTCGTGAGCATGAGCGTATATTCTCCTACATCGTGCAACAAGGCTGGTCTCATTGCTTGTAACCTATAGATTGCATAACCAAAATGTTAGGAAGAAAATTGAGTAAATAATCAAACGCTTCATTAAACAAAGTAAGACTAAAATATGTCTGTTTTAGGACTGCCTAGCGAATGCCCATGTGAATTTGCAGACTTATGAATGCACAATTCAGGCACCAAGGTTTGTAATCAACCAGGCCCCAAAGATCTAAAACCTTGAGAGAGTCATAACATATTAACAATTTAAACCATGAAACTCACAGAAATATACTATTAGTAAAAATTCGTTGACAATGTTCAAGTGCGTTTGAGAATGGTACCAGATGACGCTAAGTGAAAATGATTTTCACTTTCTAAACAACTAACTAAATATTCAGCCATGATCAGATTCCTTTCACAGAATATGTCAAACTTAGAAAGAGAGACACAATAGGAAGAATGCACATAAATTTTCCATTGATGTAGTACACACCCAAAAATAGATGGATCTCACAGAAACCTTGATACTGCAAGTAAAATTATAGCTTAGTTTAAGTACAACTACCACTGGTAATCGCAGTGAGGGAATGCCTCCAGGCGGAAAGGATGCGTCAGTTTTCAAACAGCTATAAGATTGGTCTAGATTGCCCCCATTTGCAATGCGTTGATTAGGACTTGAAGAAACGCTTGAACTGGCAATGCTGCCATTTGCAGCTCCGTTCAAAGGATCCACATTTGCTTCACAAATTTTCTTCACTTTCTTCTCTTGGACCTGTTTAATTAAATACCAAGCATTAAAATCATGGGACGAACAAAGATGTAAAAACCGATTCTCCACTCAAGAACTGGATCCTGGGATAAAAACAAGTAATATTAAAAATTTGGCATAATCGCCAGATTAGTTATAGCAACAAACACATATATGCACCAATAAACACCTCCAATCAAGTTTTTTCCTGATCTAGTATACAAGGAACACAAAAGCTTCACACCAAGCAGATCTGCAAGTAACTTGCACAAGACCAAGTTGCCTTACAAAGAGAAATGTAAACCATATTAAAACTAAACACAAGATCAGGTTGCTGGACTCATTGAAGAAAACAGAACAAAACAGCCCATGAACTAATGCATGTTAAGATGTGGGAAGAAAAGAAAAAGGAAAAACCCAGAGACCAAGATCCTATCATTGAGAAATCAAGGAGTCAGATCCTCTGCATAATAATAGAAGACCAAGATACCATGACCACGAGGCGGGAATTTTTATTTTACAGCTGTAACAATGAACTTAGAACACTTAAGTTGTACATCTTTCTCTTTACTGGCATGAACAATAATTAAAATAAAAATGAAATCGGTTATCTCACCTTCCAAAATTTAATGGTTTTGTCATTAGTGGACAAAAGAAAAACAGCACCATTAGCTGTCTGGCACCACCGGATCTTATTAATTTTCTCCTCGATTTCCAAGCTCTTGAGATAATCAAACTGAAAGGAATATGTGAATGCATATGTTAACAACTCTGAAGATTTTATTTATTCATTGTATTGTCTTTAGTTTTCCCCTTTTGAAAGGAGTGGGGGTAGTGGGCAAGTGAAAGAGAGGAGAAATCAAGCTGACCATTCACAACTTCACTATTAATATTTAGGGTAGCGTATTACAAAGACCAATCATTGAATCTCATGGACAAACACGGAGAGGCAACGAACAAAAGCGGAAATAAATACCTCAGGTTCATGGCTCTGAAATTCAGTTTTGTAATGAAACTCTGGATGTCGAGTACCGGGATAGTCCATCCTCTCCAAATCTCTTCTATTTCCACCATGCTGCACAACAAGTTGCAAAATGAAAAGGTAAGAAGATATTTGACTACATTGTTAATAAAATAAACCCTTGAATAGTTTGGAAAGGCACCTCTTTCGCATCAGTTCTTTCAAATAACACCACCCTTCCACCACGGTCACCGGTAGCAAGGTGATCACCAGTTTTATCAAACTCGATTGCAGAGATTATATCAACTGAAAGTTAAAACAAAATAAGCAGAATATTTTAGGTTCATGTTCTGACTCTTACACTTTTGAAACTCATCTATCTACAAGAACCAGTACTAATACAACAGAGAAATAAATCAGATCCTGAAATATGCAACTACAGTAAATAGAAGGTGCTTTATATCAATATTCTCCAGGACTTGAAATTAGAAGGAAAATTACAAAATATGGACAAATTCTGATTTAAAGTCCACACAATTTTTACTGAATGAAAAACTATTTGTGCAACAACAGTTACTTGGCATGTCAAATAAGTCTCCCAATAATTGAGAACAATAACATGATTTTAACTAATATTAATCTGAACAGAGCAACAATGACAAAGTCAACAACATATTTGATATTAGCAGCTTCATCAAACTTGTAAAATGTTCCTAAAAGTAATATCTATCAACACCATTCATAGATAATCACGAGAATCTAGTTTAGTATCTAACAACCTGACGTTCAGTTAATATATATACTTCTTTCCTTTTCATGTACAAGTGATTCACATAGAAGAACAAGAATGTAAAGCATGGATGCTGGTGACAAACAACTGGACAAAAACTGTAGTTGTAAAGGTAAAATATTTTGGACTTGTGGAACTAATGGAATATTACTTACAGCAGTGTTTCCAATATATGGTAAGGTACAGTAGCACACACAGAAGTAAATCACAAAGGGACACAGATACACACTGGAGTGAGGAACTTATAATTTTACAGCTCAAAAACTCATCCTTTGAAAACACATATCAAGTTTGAATCATTCAAATAATGAAGTTTGCCCACATATGTTAACCTAATACACTTCACAAACGACTTCCAAATTTATGTCTTCTCTGCTCTCACGGTAGGTACCCTTCTAAACGCCCATCTCACAGGCCTATTTTTGCATATGAGAGAGATTGAAGTTGCACAATAGACAATCCAACTCTCATGTGAAATACCACCCACCCAAACTTAAAAACTTACCTATTTCCATTTATATGGGTCCAGGGTTTTAGACCAGCCATCTCAACGCATCATGATCAATTATCCGTGCGCTCATCCACTCTCCTTAATTGGTCAAATAATAATGAGTACATTGCACAAATGTAAGACAAAAGTCTATGAATGAAACCTAATAAGGCGACATGGTCAATGTAGAGTAACGAGGCTGACCTTCACTTTTACTTGGAAGCAGATATAAGCTACATCGGCACTCTTTTGTCTTTTTCCTAACTTATATGAAACGTACATAAAACACGGTTTAAAAGCTGCCAGGGCACGCCAAAAGGACAAAAGCCGTTTTGAATCTACCCAAAGTTCAGGCGGTTTCAACTTTAAACCTAGACAACATTGTAATCTTTTGGAAGCCGCAAATGATTTTACAACACGTCCTATGTTGCAGTACAGCTCTAACCAAAAAATACAAAAAGAATTGTCATAGAGCTTCAACCAAAAATAACGAGGGGACTTTTCAGATATCTATTAAGCATGACCATCATTACTAAAACTGAAATTCCATAATCATATAAACTCTAGCCACCGACCAAGACAATACAGGCAGTACAAATAAACCCTGAGGGGTATGTTTTCATAAAATACATTCATCCCTACCTATTCTAGCATGCTAAGTGTAGAAAGCCAGCTATCACTTTGCACAAAAATAAAATCCACAATTGTAATTCAAGTTATAGGAGCTGTGGGTTTTCTGGTCATGATGAAAAAAAGAAGTTTAAGCACGAGGCAATTTCAGAGATCCAAAACCACGATATGGAATAAAAATTCAACAAAAAAACAAATGCATATAGTGAGGGGAAAAAAAAGATAGAATCAAACTGTATTGAACTTAATTGAGTCCGCTCCTACACTGCTTATCCTTCAAATCATTAATTAAAATTGACATGCAAATCACTTACTGAAATCCCTATCATAAATCCAATTAATTTTCATTAATCTCTACTAAAACCGAGTTGATTTCTACCACTTAACAATTCAAAATCAGATCAAAATAACAAAACACAAACCTCAACTCCAAGATCCAAACACAAAGCACACAATTTTATCCATTCATGTATTCATTTACACAGCCATTTCTCACCTTCTTGTACTTCTTCGCCGGCAGTCCGCTCGCCAAACACCTGAGAGAATTTCCACTCGAGCGGCTGCGGTGGACCGTCCGGAGCTGCTGCTGCTTCTTTACCATCGCCACTGTTCATTTTCCCCCACTCCTTCCCCCAGAAATCAACAGTTAAAAACTCAACCAATCAAATCATCCAAAAAAAAAAAACTAAATGCCGTCTATTTTCACTTCAATAAATTACCAGAATGAAAAAAGATTAAAAAAAGGATCTGGTGGTCTAGAATCCTTCAGAGGAAGAAGAAGATCGGAACAACAGCTTCATGAAAAATATTGGAGTCAGATTCAACCATTTCTGAGTTTGTACAGATGCACAACATCTCGATTAGTACAAATGATGATTCATACGTTCTTTGTCTATATATACACGTATTACATATATAGATTGGGAAGAAAAACGGGAATTTTCACTGCATCAAACCGCTCTTATTTCTCTCTCACTGTTTTCTTTCATCCTTTCTCTGTCTAAAAGCTTTATCAATAATATTGCCAACCTCTATTTATCATTATATTTATATTATATCGGGACTCACTAACCTCACCTGTTTTGCATACTACGAAATCATACTTTGCCTAAATAGCGTTTTGTAAAGGCGTGTATGGCATAGGAAAATTATGGAAGTCAAATTTTTAATAGATTTTGATAAAATTTCATGAAATGTGTGATTGAAAAGAATTAATCTACTCTGACACGGAGTTTAGACAGGGATTGGTGACAATGATGATGTGGCGTGTTTTGATTTGCCAGTTATTTTTAAAAAAAATTCCATCTTCCAATGATGAATGACAAGTGTGCATTGTCACCAATTCCTGTCTAAACTCCCTGTCAGAGTAGCATGGTTGGATTGAAAAATTGTGTAACCCATGAAATATGCCATTAAAGTTGATTATTGATTTTGATTTAAATTAAAATTTGAATTTTAGTCAATACCAAACAGATAACTTAAAGAAGTGCTTAAGTTATGTTTAAGTAGTTTCTCCTTCTTAGCAAGATGAGAATATTTTTTCATGCCAAAATGATAAAAAAATTAAGTAAAAATTAAGAGTTGTCGCAGCGTCAAAATTAAATTGCATTAATCAGTCCACCAAAAATCGGTAAAGGTAACAATGGCCCAAGCAATAATCAGTTCCACCACATAAATAATTGCTTTACTAGGAGCAGAGTCCAAATTAGATTGCATTTATCAGTTTTACCATAAATCATAGGAATAATTAGCATTAACTAATTCCACCGGAAAAAAACGTAGGTGTAATAATTGTCCTCGAACCACTCAAGCCTACCTTTAAACGTTCTCAGGATTGAGCCAGACCGACCGAGCACGATTTTTAACTTGGTGAGCTGAAATGAGCCCAGAGTCTTGGGCTCATGGGCTTCACAAAACCTTCCTGTGGGTTTTTTATTTCGTATTTAAATTTTTATATCAAAATTTATAGTAAGTTTTGTTTTATGTCCAAAAGGGTTTTCTATATCATATTTAAAATTGTTTCATAAAAAAAAAAATACAAGGGTTCTTGAGCCAAGTCGGCTTGTTACCCCTGTAAAATTAAGAACCACTCAAATTATAGCATAATTTTAAAAAAAAAAAAATCGTTTAAATAATTACATAGTGACCAGATAGTCTCCGACCTTTTTAATTTATACATCTAACTTTTTTACCATTGATTCCATCTCGATTCAACTTTAATACCCTTGACAATTTCTCTTTTTGAGTGAATGCTTGGATCGACTAGTATCCAAATATAAAAAAGAAAGAAAGAAAATTAACATTTATCTATTATACTGTTCAATCGCGTATATATAAAAACATGTCCTAATAAATCAAGATTATCAAATAACACCAAGAAATTTTCAAAAATCTTCAAGTGATTATTATATTAATTTGTACACAAATAATTTCTTGAAATTAATTTCCTCCCATTTTATACTTCACCCCCCAAACACGTCCTAAAGTTTTAGTAGAGTTAGCGTGGAAAGAGTGACAGGAGTGAAATGACAAAAGTGCCCCTGGTCAAATTGTTGTGTTGTGAGGGGGTCAAGGATTAAATGAAACTAAAACGTGAGTTATGTGAAGCTCTTTTCAGAACTTTTCATGCGGGTTTTGAGGGAAAAGGTTATGATTTACTTGGGATTTTGTAACAAATTTTAGCACTGTTTGATGATTGCCAACATTTTTTAAGACAAAACGGTTGTTTTGTTTGGTAATTAGGATATTTTTGAATTTTAGGTATCTCTCACGTTATTGATTCTCTAATATCACATTTAAAATGGTCGTATGCACGATTACTAAACCCTTTATTCATGTCAATCTCTTAAGAGTCGAACCAGACCAATCTTTTTAACGGAAGAAATTGAGAATCAGTTCGAAATTCGATTCAATGGCATGTAAAAAAAATTAAGTTTAAATCCATCAAGAATCTTAGAATAGACTAGGATGAGTGGAAATGACTTTTTCAATTCTTTTTTTTTTTTTTAATTGAGAATTTATTTACTTAATTTTTTTACTAATTCGATTTTCTAACCCTTAAGATTAATGTTCAGACTAGTTTTTAAAATGTTGAAGTGGGTCGT
This sequence comes from Fraxinus anomala, assembly GCA_903798345.1. Taxonomy (NCBI): domain Eukaryota; kingdom Viridiplantae; phylum Streptophyta; class Magnoliopsida; order Lamiales; family Oleaceae; genus Fraxinus; species Fraxinus anomala. The sequence goes on from CAIGRN010130249.1 coordinate 13,734, forward strand.
GTCCATATTAACTTTCAGAGATGATTGAACAAATTTGAGAAAGACAGTATGCATGCAAAAATATTTGAACTTGTCATGTTTAACCCGATCAAATCTAACAGATTAAATACATGTTTTGAATTTTTTTCATTACTTAATCATAGGTTGAAACTGAATTTTTAGTGTAGTCATTATTAGATTTCTATTGAACCGTACGTCATTAGCTTTGGAATTTTGAGTTTAGATGAAGAAACATAATATTATCAACGAAATCATAATTGCTTTAGAATTTTTACATGAAATACGATATTTTCAATGAAAACATAATGATTTTCATGAAGAGTTCATGATATACGTATTAATTCTATGTTTGACAAATTTTTAGCTATTTCAATTCCAAATAGAAGGAAAAAATTAATTTTATGCACATCAAAACGAAGATAAACATTTTTTTGGTATTTCGAAGTATTTTTTATTACTTAATAAATTTACATGTCTAAAATAAACAAATACAGAAAATTAAAATAAGTCATAAGTAGAATATAATCATTTATCTCAGATCTTAGTATTCGTGCAATATTTTGTTGAGCAAGAAATTTCACTTTATGAATTAATGATTGTTTGTTGATGACATATACATCAATCAATTTTTGGCCCTCGTTTTTTAATTTATTTTTTTTTTTTTTCAAAACCCATTGTTACTATGTATTTCATAAAATTCACAATTTTTATCAACTTTTTAATCTTATATTTTATCAATTTTTATCAAAATCGACTAAAATCTTATTTTTATAAAAACCTAATCGGGACTTAAAATAAATCGAGACAATGACTTACTCAAAAATAATCAAGAAATTAACTTGATTATCCTTAATCAAAGTGTGTCTGGTTGCTAGAACTTGTTAATCAAATGCTTTTGGGAGAAAAAGTCATGACCACCAAACTTTAAGAATAGAATTTTAAAAATATCAAACTCATAAAATTCTTTCAGAACTTACGTCATAAATCAAAATTATAAATACATGGACTTAAATAAGAGAATAACATTGCTTATATTGGTGATTAATAAAAGGATAATTTGATTATATCTCTCTCATCATATCACTTCCTTTGAAAAAAGTAATGAGTTATCTTCATCCTCAACCTTCTCACAAATCCTAAAACAGAAAATAGTATCTCGAACCTCCAAGGCATGATTACTGAGAATGGATGAAGAAATAGGCCACAAATTCCTAATGTGATTTATTCACAACAATTATTTCATTCTTGTTCACAGTTTATCTAGAATAATTGACCACAATTTCTGCATCACATCTATTGGTGAAGCACAAAACTAAACAGTCATTTATATACAATTGTTCCAGTCATAGACATCAATCACAATATTTTTCGGTCATTTTTGTGCAAGAATTGTGACTATGACCTATTATGCTGTGTAAAATGTGACATCAATTGTTCTAGTCTTAGACATCAATCACAATATTTTTCGATCATTTTTGTGCAAGAATTGTGACTATGACCTATTACGTTGTGTAAAATGTGACATATAAATTGTTTGACTATGACTTTTAGGCACAAAAATGTGACAATCTGTAATTTCAAACATGGATATACAATTTAAGAATACAATATAAGACATGTGTCTTTACAAAATTATCATTTTCGTATGAAAGTTGTCATTTATATTGTATTAATGTGACTTATGAGTTTGAGTGATAGCGACTTATAAAGTTGTTAATGTGGTGGTCATTCATAAATTTGTGATACTATTTTGTAGTTGCATATTTATTTAAATTTGACCTAGAATATGTCTCATTGAAAATTGTGATTCCTTGTGAGAATTGTGACTTGATTTTAAAGCTAAACGCTTCATTTATTACATGAGAATTATATCATTGAATCTGATTGTTAATCTAATTTTCTCTATCCCAATTTGAGGATTTTGAAATCCATATTAACCTTTAGACCTTAGATTAGTTACTTAGATCTATATTATTTGATAATATAATTTTTAAAATATTATACTATATTATATATATATAATTAATACATGATTTTTGAATAAAACTTTTAATGACAATTAAATCTTAAACCTTAATTTTGCTTATCTATCTCATGTTTTTCTATACCCAAAAACTTATGCTTAATTTTCTCATTTTTTGCTTAAGCTCACGTTTGACCCACATTTCAACCACATATTCTTCAATAAAATAATATTTTCCATCACATCAATAACTTTTCTTTCTTTTTCAACCACACATTTTTCATCACTCTACTATTCCAAAATAAAATAATGTAGTTCAAACGCACCCTAAATATCAAAGATTTTGTCTAGGGAATATATATATATATATATATAAGAAACAAGTTTATTAAGGTGTTTATTATTCACCATTTCAATTTTAAAAAACAAGTTTTAAATATTCAAAAGTCAAGTGATAAATAATATATATAGTATATTATATGTATAGTATATATAAAAATTAGAATCTAATAAATATCTATTATAAAATCAAGCATTTAGTTACGACATGTTTCTATTCAAACAGGACTCCAATTTAACAAATTGTGATGATCTAACAAAAGACCAAAGTTATAGAAAACTCTTTAAAGTAAATAATATTGATTCCCACCGTCGAAATCTAGCTCATTGAAAACCGTTAGATTATTTAGGTCACAAATTAGAAATTATCGGCTCTATAGAGTAGATTTTTTAAGGCAACGGTCACAAACTGAGGTGATAATAAAAGTAATGAATTGAGTTTGGTGATCATCCCTAAGTAGGTTTGAAACTGTTTCGAAGTCTTAATTGGTGGCTGATAACATTGTATTCTTGCTAGATTTTCCTATTTTTGAATTGACGAAACATGGTTGAAATTCCAATTGTGAGTTGTTGTGACAAAAACTAAAAAGATCCATTTGCCTGTAAACTATAATATTTAAAATATCTATTAAAAAGATACATTGGCCTGTAAACAATGAGTTGTGATGAAAATTGAAAAGATCAATTGTTACATGTAATATTGATCCAATGGTCTGTAATCGGTTCTTTATGATATGTGACATGTTGATATTGAGAAACTCGCAGTTTGATCCTAATAACACTTAGAGGGGGGGTGAATAGGTGTAATATGCGAAATTTAAAATATCTAACGAATTAATTAGCAACAAGTCACTTTTAATTCTTAACTAGATTGTTTAAACATTCAAGTCAATTTGTCCTAAGTTGAATTACAGCAGTTTTTATAATAAACAACAAATTGTAAAGCAGTAAATCAAACATCGGAATGATCACAGAGAAACCCAACTGGGAAAAACTCTGGGCACTATGCCAGTCAATCCACTATAAATAAATTTAACAACTTACAGTCTACTAGACTAGACGATCTGTACTATCTGATTACCCAACTGCCCTCTTTACGGCTCTCCGTGCATTCTTTGCTCCCCTATACTAATCCTTAACTGCTGTTGCCAAAGCTCTCCGTGTAATCTGCTACCCTGCAGCACTCCAAATCTTGTGAATTCGTTTATCTCTTGTGGATCACAATTAACAACCTGTTCTTCACAGACAGAAACTCTGTCAACTTTCTTCAATCTTCAGAACTCTGACCATTTGGATTATTGAACTGATGTTTTTTCTCTCAAAAGATCTCACACAAGATGAAGGTTGAAAATAGTAATGTGGAGGATTCACTCTCTAGACTTTTTTTCTCAATATTCAACCTTAGAGAAACGTACAGGTGAATTCTGATATTTATATGTAAATTAAGAAACGAATGTGCCGGGTAAAAAGCCTTGAAATAGCGAAATAATTTTTTTTCGGACAGCACTGTCGCTCGAGCGAAGGAGGGGCGACAGTCTAGCGATGATATTTCTGCTTTTGTAACTCGAGCCAACCCTTGAAGACAGTCCAGCGAAAATTCGTGTCGTTTTCCTCCTTATTCCAAACTCAAAACCCTAAACCTACTAACTAACTTTTGAACAATTTGCACATTACTCCTTGAACTTTTACATCTTATCAAATTAAGTTCATTTGTCCACAGACTTTGCCAATTACAAAATCAACTAGAACCTAACAAACTCCCCATTTAGTATTCTGTGACAAAACAATAATCTATATCAGGGCAGTAATCAAATAACAGTTTACAGATTCAAACAATAACACAACCTACAACTAACAATTATCTTGAATGAACACTACAGTACCTGTTTCCTGAAATAGACAATTCAAATATTAGTATAAAATGTGTAAAAAATAGGATCAATAATAATCACAGTTCAAACAGTTCAATTGTAAGTGTTATTTAAGCAACTGTAACTTAGAAAGCATACTTTTCATTTTTATATCACAAGTTAAATTAAGATATAGTATCAATGCAACTCAACATACCACGAAGAATCATTGATACTACTAAAAATCAAATTGAGTTTTGCAGAACTGAAATCAAAAGTTGTACATCAACTAAGTAGACAAAACAATAAAACATATAATGTGAAAGTAAGAATATCTACTCCCTTTAAAATATTAAAATATCTATTCCCCTTTTTATTACAAAATGACAAGGGATAAAGAAAATATAAATGTCAAAAAAATATGAATGTTCAGATGTAGAAATAGATAGGCAATATATAAGTATCTATGTCTCTCTCCAACGACCCCTCAAACATAAAATGTAAATGTCAAAAATGAAAATTCTTCCTACAATACAATGGCATTAGACAATGCAATCGTTAGTATACATAAGTATATTCAATAAACAGTAAACATTTCCACATACTCAGTTCAACTAAAGCAAGTAGTAAATTGTAAGTGACTCATATGTGTAAAGTGTCACTAATCCTCTGTAAGTATGACTCCAAACCTTAAATTTGTGAGAAATGACGTGCTAAACATCAATGCTAATAAGTTTATTTCTCTATTAATGAAACTCAAACCATGTAAAACGCATTATGACCAGTAAATAAGAGCTCATTGAATATTCATTCTTTTTCTTTTCTCCCCTGACTAATTGCATATATTTTTCACAACTTTAAAACTCATAATTATTTTTCCAATTTTAAGTGCAGGCTCCCTTTCATTAAGCGACTAAAATGACATCTGTAGCAAGTTTTAGGTCGATTAACCCAAATCAATTGACTAGAGGCACCAGGTATGAGAAACCCTACAAGCTTAATTGCTCAAATCAAATAGACTTCAAAATAGAGCATAAGATATTGAGCCTTTTACATTATTTTTTTTTATAATAGAAAGCAGGGATAATTTTGAATTTAGGTCTAATAAATAAGGTCAATTTAAATTGAAAGTCACCTTACTAACATGTGACTGTCATCTCAAATTCCACACACGCAGTACAGTCCCACTAACAAGATCATAGTATGTGGAGTGCAGATGGTATATGAAGAGATTTATACTAAGTACTCCATATAAAACTTAAGCCAGCAATGAAAAGTATGTTATAGCACATCAAATAAACTCATGCTGGATCACAACCAACAAGATCAAGTGCAATGTATGGTAAGCTAAAGAGATAGCATCCTCATAAAACAAAAATATTTATGTAATGTTTCAACTTTTTTTAAAAAAAAAAATTTATTTGTTTTGTTTAAATTTAAAGCATGAATGTACATAGCACACACAATAAAGAAAATAATGCATGAGTTTTCTACCTTGAAAGTAAATAAACAAATATGATACATGCATAAATCAAAGTCACATACTAATAAAACACGAGCATGCACCAAAAGTACATAATCAATGAGGTACACAGATACAAATAGCTGTCCGAAGAAATTCAAAGTACAGACCATCCAATGGTTTGGTAAATAAGTCAGTTAATTGGTTCTCAGTAGAAATGTGCTCAAGAGTAGCGACATGAGTTTCCACAAGCTCTCGAATAAAATGATGACGTATGTCAATATGTTTGGTACGAGAATGTTGAACACAATTTTTTGAAATATTGATGGCACTAGTGTTATTACAAAACACAATCATAGTACCATGTTCAATGCTATAATCACTCAACATCTACTTCGTCCAAAGTAGTTGAGTGCAGCAACTTCTTGCAGCAATATATTCGGCCTATGTCGTCGACAGAGAAATAAAGTTTTGTTTCTTACTCATCCAAGCTACAAGGTTAGCTCCAACATAAAAGCAGCCTCCAGAAATACTTTTCCTATCATCGACATTTCCAGCCCAATCGGCATCGGAATAGCCAGCAAAAACCAATATTAGAATCCCGAGAGTACAGGATCACATAATCAACAGTGCCATTGACATACCTAATAATACGACGTACAATCAGGTCTACTAGCAGTGAGGTAAATTAAGCTACCAATCATACTCCTATACAATGTTTGATCAACATTGTTGCTTGTCGGATCGAGACCTAATTTGACACTTATGCTCATGGGGGTTTTAGTATGTTTCTTGCTGTCTAGTCCAAAAAGTTTGACAAGATTCTTGGCGTATTTTGATTGAGATATGAATAATCCCTCATCAGTTTGCTCATCTCGAATTCTTGTTTCATATCTTGTTTCATACACTCAGCGAACTGATGAGCAAGAGAATCAACATGAGAACCAAAGACAATGTCATCCACATAGATCTAAGTTATGGTGATGGTATGCTCAATTCGTCTTATAAACATGGTCCTGTCAGCACTGCCTCTCGTGAAACCACATTTCAAGAGATATGCAGTAAGCCTATCATACTAGGCTCTAGGTGCTTGTTTCAGTCCATACAAGGTTTTATTTAATCGATACACATAGTGAGGATACTTCGGATCAATAAACCCTTTAGGTTGTTCCACATAAGCTTCTTCCTGGAGAATTCCATTTAGGAAGGCACTCGTGACATCCATTTGGTACAATTTGAAACCTAAAGTACAAGCAACAGCTAGAAGAATTCTAATAGATTCAAGCCTAACTAACGGAGCAAATGTTTCATCAAAATCAACACATTCGACCTGAGTGTATCATTGGGCAACTAATCTAGCCTTATTTTTAGTTATGGTACCTTGATAATCAGTTTTACTCTTGAATATCCACTTTGCACCTATAACATTGCAGTCATGAGGTCTAGGAACCAAATCTCATACTTGATTTCTTACAAACTGATTTAATTTTTCATGCATAGCATTAACACAACATTCATCCCTAAGGGCTTCTTCTATTTTTTTTGGTTCAATCTGAGACACATAGCTAGCATATGATAGGTTGTTCAAAACCCTCTTGTGAAGTCTCATACCTTCTTCTAAATCTCCAATGATATTAACCTTAGAGTGATTCGACTTAACTCCGGACGAAGGTTCTTTAGGTGGTTTAGCTTCATTATCAAAAGTAGACTCCTTATCGGAAGCAACTAACTTATTCGATGCGCGTGGGGGATCAGAAACTGAAGCATCTTTAGATTTAGTTACCTTGTCTAGCTCAGCACAATCTCCACCAGTCTCTCCCTTACTACATGCATCATCTACCACCACATTAATAGATTCCATCACATCACGTGTGGGATTATTGTACACCTAATAGGCCAGACTATTTTTGGAATATCCTAAAAATATTCCTTCATCACTTTTGGAATCAAACTTTCCCAAATTTTCTCTCTCTCATAATGTAGCACTTGTTGTCAAACATACGAAAATACTTGACTGTAGGCCGTTTACCTTTCTAAATCTCATAGGATATCATATCGGTTTTGGGTCTAAGATAAACCTTGTTAACTATGTAACATGCAGTATTAATGGCTTCACCCCAAAAATGCATAGCTAGTCCTTTACCATGAAGCATAGCTCCATCCATTTCTTAAAGCACACGATTTTTCCTTTCAACAACTCCATTTTGTTGTGGAGTGATCAGTGATGAGAATTCTCGCTGGATTCCTTCCTCCAAGCAGAAATTATCAAGATTCGAGTTTTCAAACTCTTTTCCATAATCACTACGAATTCTAGACACATAATACCCCTTCTCATTTTAAGTCTCTTGCTCAACGAGATGATAAGTCCGAACAATTCAGTTTATCTCTCAGCAGTTCAATCCATTTATATCGAGAAAAATAATCAACCACAAACAGAATATATCGTTTACCACCAAGACTTTCAGTCCTAGATAGTCCCATTAAATCCATATGGAGTAGTTCAAGCGGCTTGTTTGTCAAGATCTTAGAAGTTTGTTTGTGGGGCACCCTAAACTGTTTACCTTGTTGACACAGACCACAAATAGTGGTATCAGTGTTTTCAAGCTTAGGTAGGACATTGACTATTTCCTTCTTGGCAAGTTTGGACAAACTGTTATGGTTCTTATGACCCAGTCGTTGATGTCACATCTCAGTGATGGTGATATTGGCACTACTACAAACATAGCTGGAATTAGGTAAAACTCCGTAACAATTATCGGGGGTTCTTGCACCCTTGAGAGCAATGTTACCAGTTGAGTCATACACGGTATACCTTTTCTGGACAAAGCTAAATCAAAATCAGCATCACAAATTTGATTGATACTCAAATAAATTTGACTTTAACCCTTTCACATAAAGCACATCAGAGATAGCATGTAGTCCAGCAATTTTAACAACACCCTTTCCTTGGAGCGGTTCAGTGGCTCCATCTCCAAATATAACTACATCGCCATTCCATTCATCGAGAGCTGAGAACAAGGCTTTGTCACCACACATGTGTCTTGAACATGCACTGTTAAGATACCACATGGTGATATTTTGAGCTTTAAGGGCAAGATGGGCAACCCAACATCTTATTTGATCCTTAGACCGTTCACTTTCGTTCTTTCCTTCCACCTTCTCAATCTCGCGGTCAGATTCCATAGTAGCAATCGAGGTGAAGGCCATGTAATTTTGTTCATCCTCACCACCAGATGTCTCATTCTGAGAACTAGATTCTGACTACTCATCACTCATGGTCACGACTAAAACCTTATGACGTTCTTTACCCGAACTCCTCTTCAAATTTGGATATTCAATCCTAATGTAACCATACCTCCTNTCCTCTTCAAATTAGGACATTCATTCCTAATGTGATCATATCCCTTGCACTAGTGGCAGTTGATAGATTGAGAGTTCAAATCGGGAGTCCTAGAGGTGTTTTTCTCGCGTCTACCTCTAGAGAATTTACTAGGAACCTCACTATTTTGCTCCTGAGGCTTTCTTCTATTTCTCATCACCTTCTGAAATTTTTTAACGAAATATGCAATTTTGTCCTCCCTAAAGGTCTTAGTATCAGTGGTCTCACTCTCAACTTCTCTAATAGTGTTCATGGCGATGGATTTAAATGTTTTCGGCTGTGAGACAGTGAATTCATAAGTTTGTAGGGATCCTACTAGTTCTTCAATTTTAACCTCATCCAAGTCCTTACTCTCTTCTATAGTAGTGACCTTAGGTCTAAACCTCTCAGGCAATGATCTAAGGGCTTTCCTAACAATTTTGATCTCGGGGATCTTCTCACATAAATTAAAATTCGAATTGACAATGTCATTGAGTTTAGCATATAAATTATCAAATGTCTCATCATCAGCCATCCTTATCTTTTCAAACCTAGTGGTTAACATCTGTAGTTTTGAATTCTTAACAGTTTTAGTTCCCTCATGTGTGGTTTCTAGAATAT
>CAIGRN010130266.1:0-16170 GCA_903798345.1 Fraxinus anomala
ATAGATTTATGGTTTTATATATAAAATAAGATACCTGATTTTTGAATAGATAAACCTTAAACCTAATTTTTAAAAATTCACAACTTAACACCTTGTAATTTTCCCTTTAATATATTATGGATATGGAGTTGATTGGGCTGGTCCTTATGGATTGCTGACCTCAAAGGTCGACTTGGCATAATTGGTGGGCCAAGCCAAATTGGGCTATGTCTCCTTGGGCTTGGATGTTGTCCATTTTGACGCCTCAAACTTAGTAATTGGGAAACATATTGTTGGGATCCCCAACCTATTGAAAATATAAAAAGTACTTCTCAATAGGCTGGCAATTGCAGGCACAAACCTTTTCTATTTGTAGCAATCAAGTCACCATTAACATTTTGCCATTAGTTTTTATTGGAATTCAAAAGTTTATTAAATGGAAAGGAAAAAGACCAAGAAAAACAAAATTCACTAGTTTTTTTTCTCATTAATTGTATTTGGTTAAATATAAATTCACACCATAATATTTTACAATTGCATCACATTATAATTACATAAAAGATTCTTAAATTTCTTTTATCTCATACATTAAGGTGGAGCAGAAAGCCTTTATTTACCTCCTCTTATTTAAAAAATAAATAAATATTTCAACTAAATATTTGCCTCTCATTTTTAAGTGTACAACAAAATTTTTGGACGAAAACTGTCATCATTGATAATACATAAAAATTAATGAAAACTTAAGAATAAAAATGTGATGAGAAAAAGTTAGAACTTAAATATGACAATGAATAAAGATTGGAGAATTTCAATACAGTTAAAAATTTAAAATATGGTGTCAATATAACCAACCTCTGTATTTACTTTCGATTAAGATTGTGAAAAAAGTTGTTAACAAGAGTTTGAGTTTTGAATTATAGGTAATTTAGCACCGCTTAGTTTGCTGCACAACATTTTATTACAATAAAGGTCTTCAATCATTGTTCATTGTCATACGTATATTCCCATCTTTCTTTGACATTTTTATCCTTAATTATATAAGTGACAAAATGGATCAAGTCGCTTGCGAGCTCTCATCTGACTTGGTCCGTGGATGGCTTGAGCTTGTTTTGAAAAGAGCCATGGGCGCGAGCTGACTCGTATGGGCTCATGGACCGTCTCGTTCTTTTGCCTCATTTTTGGATTTGTTTATAATTTTTTGTTTCATTTTTAGATTTATTTTATTAATTTATTCAAAAAACAAAAAAATGGAATCGGCTAACAAAAAAAAAAATGGAATCGGCTCATGAGGTCCACGAGCCAAAGGACTAAGCCGATCTAAAGATTTGGACACATGCCAAGCTTGTGGTTGTACGGACCGAGTAGACTCAATTTGACTCATTGTCACCCTCAACCTTATATTGATTAACATATATTGTTATTGATGACAATTTCTATTCATAAAACCCTTTAGGATGGTAGTAAAAGACTTATTTACCCCTCATATATTTAAATAGGCAAAAAATACAAAATTCGACAAAATATTTGGACGTAATCCATCTTAGAAACATAATTGTTGACCTTCTATGATATTAAAATAGGAAAATATAATACTAATATATATTTTTCTTTCTATATAATCACTTTAATTAACATTTCTCTTTCTAATTCTCCACTTTAATGGGCCTTTCAAAATGAGAGTAATATCAAACGAGAACTGACCCAAAAACTAATTTATAAATATATTGATTTTAACTAAATCTTATTAACACCTGATTTTTGAAATGTAAAGTTTCACACCTTATTTTTGAAATGTAAAATTTAAAGATGCCATTCTAAGCCAAAAGAAGAGCAGCAAAAAGGAAACAAAATGAAAAGTATAAAAACAAACAGTAATTACAAGCTCAGGGAGGACAGCATTATTGTGAACAATCTGCAAAATCGAGTTCATTTGTTTGAAAATGAATGCCTAGGCGAGAGAGATCTTTGTGTAGCAAATCCACGTTCTTGAATTGAAGACCGATGAAGCCAGCATCAATAGCTGCCTCTACATTTCTCATCCTGGCGCACGTAAACCATAATACATGTCAATGATCAACAAACAGAATGCCTCATTCTCCAGCATAAACACAGTGGGAGCAGCATAAAGGAATGCTCGAAGAAATAAACATCATTTTGCATCTGTTCCAGGCAAGATGTAGGGTTAATGTACACACTTTCCTTTCACATCAAAACAGGATTCTAACTTACTTCATCACAATATCGAAAAAAAAAGTGAGCAAAACCAGCATGCACACAGAGAAGATGCTTAGTTTAAGTGACATAACTTACAAAGCGTCAAACATCCTGTGGAGCATAAAGTTGCACATTAAAACAAAAAGAAAGTCGGCTATGATTATCAGCATACTAATCGATCAGTTCTTGCATGAGATCCATTATCCCTGCTTCATCAATCAGTAAATTCTTACTGAAAATAGTAACAGTACCTGTCATCAACAAAAACACAGTTTGCCGGCTCAACCTTTAGGTGCTTCAAAACATCCAAGTAAATATCAAGATCAGGCTTTCTCTTTCCTGCATTCGCAAAGTTTAGGTCGGCTTATAGGGAACCCGGAAAAGAAAATGTAACTGATAATGTAAAGCCTGAATTTTTGCTGCAGTGGATATAAATCAAATGTAGGAAAAATCCCTCGAAATAAATCCTATTTTCTTTTCCTAAAATGAGTGTCTAATACTGTCTTCAATTTAATGTCTATGACAAACTCCATCAGGTAATTTCAACCGTTTGAAGTCTTGGTTGATGGTTCACAGAAGCACAAACTCTGCATCTCAAAACTTATCCTTGACAGTTGCAGAAGAGATGAGAGTGGGTGAAGACTAACCATAATGATTCTAGATATTCACTTTAGGCAGAAGAATAAGAAACAGTTTGGAAGTTATTCAGATTGAATTTCCTTATTTCTTTTCGTAGTTATTAATTTTGATTTGGTAATTTTTCATTCTGTTGGTCTGGTAGCTTTCCTTTCAAGTATAATCTTCTTCTCCCTTGTCTCTTTTCTTCTCTCTTCCCCTCCATCGTTTTCTTTCTTCTATGTTCTCTTGTTGTACATATTGTGCTGCATCATTGGGTTCATATTACATAGTGACATCAAGGCTGAATTAGACATCACAACTTGTGAGACTAGAAAAAAAATAAAATCATCAGAATGATTTTGAACTCAAAGGAGTGGAAGCGAGAGAGGGATAATAATAAAGCAAACTTGGCTACAGATAATCTTGAAGGTTTGTCCATATGATCTCGAACTGAGAGAAGTAGATCCAGAAAACAAAGCCTGTGGCATGATCAAGCTCTTCAAGAATCTTGAACTGAATGGACGAACACTAGGAAATCAAGCATGTCATAAGACAAATATAAATGTAACAACTTAAAAGTGCTTCAGCATCAATAACTCATTAACCATCCACAATCAAGTCCATTACAGAAGCATAGGATCAATCAGATAAGGTATGATAGGCCTGTAGAGAAACCAAATTCCCAAACTTTGATGGCTAAGGTTCCAAGATAAGGTTCAAACGATTGTGCCACACATTTATGAGCTGCTCATTTTCAAATTTTGTTGACAGTTTTCACTTATTATGCCCTTGTTTGATCTCCATTATTTCCAAAATACATTTTTCTCTCTTCTTTCCAACCACACATTTTTCAATAAAATAATATTACATGCAAACCTAAATTTTTTCCTTATTTTTTAACCACATATTCTCCATCAATCTACTATTTCAAAATACATTCTTAGAATAAAATGGGGCTCATACGAGTCCTATATTTTCGAATAATGCTATTTAGCATCAGTGGCCATACTTGATATGTTCAATTAAATAAATCACGTGACATTGTATTTAAGTGAATATATCATTTAATGTAATGCAGTTGTCACCTAGACTACTACTTGACACCAGTGGTGCTGAATAACATTAAGCAGAAGCTAAATATGGAAAGTAAGTTTTGCAGCTCTAAGACAAAGAACACCAGGTGCAAAATAAGGACACAGAAATTACCCATTATACATGAACAGAATGTCCAGGACAAGTAAGATGATAGTTTTAGCTTGTCCTCAATTATTTTATACCTGCAAGAGAAAATTTTGAAAAAGAAACTAGAGACAAATGGCTCTCCAAGGATTTTACATAGCTAGGAAATAAGAATATTATACCAGATGGGGTAATTAGTGAAGGCATGCATTTCGTATCCATTTTTCTTTAAAGCTTGAAGTAACTCTTCAACTCCTTCAATATAAGAATATCCTTTTCTCATACAGCTCTTGAGGCCTGCAAGGAAGAATGCTATTCATATCTCTACAATTTATATGAAAAAATAAATGGGGAAAAGCACGAGGATTTACTCGATGAGAAGGCAAATGATAATTGGGCCTGTTTGAACCCTCTTTTCTATCTTTTGTTTTTAACCAAAAAAATAAAATAAAAATCATTTCCTATTTTTTTTTCTCCCTTTCCATTTGTTAAATGATAAAAGTTTGGTCCATTATCAAAAATCATACACATACACACGAACTCAGAGTAAATGAAGAGAAAATTAATGAATACACAAGGTTTTGTAGGTGGTAAAGGAGCCAAACTGAGCGAAAATGTAAATAGAATGGTCCAAGCTCAGTTTAATGATTTTGACAAGCAGAAACTTGAGTTGATCCTAGGGTTGATTTCTGAACAAGCCTCCATTGATATGACATGGTATTTTTTCCATTCATTCCCTTTCACAATCAGTTGCAGTCTTACAAACTCACTGGTGATGTGGACAAATTCCTTGTTTCATCCAAATGAGTAAAAGATTCTAGTTGAACTACAAGCTGAGTGCTCTACCATTGAGTCCAATGTCAAATGAGCTCTAGTTAAGCCAAACACAATCTCAAGCTAAGTTTCAACTAGCTTGTTTAGTTTTTCTGCCCCCTTTGGGTTTCAAAGGTAAGAGTTGGTTGCTGTCAGTAATTTTATGAAGGCGAACTGAAGTTGGTAATTGGCTGGTCGAGTCAAGAAATGGCAATTGCTTGATGATAAAAATCTAGAAATGAACCAAGTTTGGAGTCCTTACAAAAGAATATAAGACTACCATAGGTGTGCCTAGATAGGCGGTCACGATCTGACCATTTTAATGTTAAAATCCATGTTGAAAAGCATGCCCGTAGCTACAACTCAATGCTTGATCAGAATTTCATGAGAACAATAATAAGGTTGCATACACAAAGACAATGCATGATCAACAAAATAAGCATAGGATTCTTTTATATCTGATAGGTAATCTATCTGTCCGGTGAGAGTTCTCACTTACCCTCCAAATCAAATGACCTTCCATCTTTGAAAAAATTTCTAGCTAGCTCCATCTGGAAAGAACTAACATTAGAAAATGAAAAATAAAATACGAAGTCAAGGCAAAATTATTCACCTGTCAGCTCAGCTCAACTACATGCAATTTGTAATATGAATATATCCTTTCACAGATTGAATGGTTCGGATACAAAAGGTGAAAATTTGAAGTACTTATTGAAGATAAATTAGTATTTCATAATAACTGTAGATGAATCTTTTAGAGGCATATGCAATTCATAGGATAAGGAGCGTCTATTGTTCTGTTCCTGGTGTTTTAACTACTCTATTCAAAATTCGAGCTGTTTATTCGCACTCTTTAGTAGGGGTCCGTTTTATTCTCAGAAATCAAATTTATTTAAGGGGATAGAAACACGATATGACAGAACTATCAAAGTCAAAAATTCAAGAACCTTTATGTAAATACTGAAAGAAGCCCACCAATTCAGTGGTTTATTTAAAGGAAAGACGATGACAACATAACCAAACAAATGCTAGCAAGAGGAAGTCACAAAGTTCTCAATCTTAAGAGAGGCACAGCCGCCAGGAGACCTAATTCATCCTTTTGAAAATTTTAACATTTGATTCTGAAAAATATTTTGTTGATCTGTTCATCTGCCTTATTCTACAATAAAATCCTCCTTCAAATCATCAGTAGTGTGAAATTAACTCCATCATTGTCACTTGGGATGCTTCTACATAAACATCCTTCCATTTAATATTTCCCACAAGCCAGTGGTGTTCTCCTTTGGACCAAATTTTATTCTCTCTCAGTTCACCAGGTGGACAACAAAGCGCCAGAATTATTTGGGTCCAGAGGACAAGCAAAACTAAAGAACAGTTATGATGATCAGTTGTCAGGGGATTGTAAGTCTGATCCATGAGCTTGCACCCATCAATAGCCCAACTTATAGAAGTTTTTCAAACCAAGATAAGCACACACTAGATTCTAGAATTCAGACTGCCCCAAGAATAAGGTTAGTTTGGTAATGCAACAGATCTAAATCCATTATTCAGACTGTGCTGAAAAGCTAATCAAGAAAAAGATGCTCCACAAACTTAACAAATAGATCATAGTCATAATTCAGTCATGTTTACTTGTAATCAATTTACGATAGGGTATCAAAGATATATGCAGCAAATTATGTTGAGAAAAATTAGATCTCTAGACTTGAATGGGGGAGAAGTGATCGATAGAGCAGACTTCAAAGCCCAAGAGGTTGCCAAATTTCTATGGGATGATATTAAAGCATTGACTTTCGAATAATAAAAAAGAATGCTTCCAATATTCTCTTTGCAATTAGAATGAAAATTAGAAACCGACATAGTCAACCACCTATGATGTACCGACACGGACACGTGTGTCCAGCACGATACATTTCGGATTCGCCGACACATGATTTTTCAAAAAAGTACAGACACGACACGACACGTTGATTAAATTCTTAAAAATTCTTTATTTATATAGTATAAATTTAGTTTTATACTTGTTATTAATTTTTCTTGTTGAAATCTTTTAAACACGAGTACCAATTTGTTACTTGTTAATAACTTTGAATTAACAATATATAATATTTTTAATATAAAAAAAAAATGATTACGATAGAGTGTCGGTATCGACTCATATCTGACACGTGTCGGACATGAACACGCTACCCTAATTGAAGTGTCTGTGCTACAGAGTCAACCACACAATTAAATTTAACTAATATGAATCCAAGAAAATAGAGCATTGACTCTGTAANAGAAAAATGATTACGATAGAGTGTCGGTATCGACTCATATCTGACACGTGTCGGACATGGACACGATATCCTAATTGAAGTGTCTGTGCTACAGAGTCAACCACACAATTAAATTTAACTAATATGAATCCAAGAAAATCGAGCATTGACTCTGTAAGGCCGATAGATGTCTATTGTACTGCCTAAAATTACAAAATTCCAATTATTGGTGAAACATCCATTCTAAGCATGTGCCCAAAGGGCAGTAGTTTCACTTATCAGAAGATTTTTTTTCTCCACTTATCAGAAGCTAGTAGTAACAATTCCATCAAAATAAACATTCACAGCATTAGTGATATACCTCATTAATAAGACCCTTTTCAAACTCTATCCAGGCAGTAGGATGCTTGCATTCTAGAAGTTCCTTCATAGACATACTGAACAAGAAATCTCAAGTGCCAACAGAGCAGAGAAAATTATGATCAATGTAGTTAAAGAGAAGAGGTTGTTATGCAAAAGGAAGGGAATAGAGAATAAAAAGTAAAGAATTCAATGTAGTCGGTAACAGCTATCAGAAAATAGTGAAAGGACCCAAGCTACGGATGTCCTGGCTATTCAAGCAGATCTCATGGTAGGATTGATCTACATTTGATCATGTGGTTCCCAAACTGAACTCAAGCCAAGTAAAAGGCTCATTTCAAAAGCAAGTCCCAAGTCTTAAGAGAAGATATTTAGCAAAGCAAAGTAATAAACACGCCCATATTGATATATTCAAAATTCTAGTTATTTAGAAAAAAACATTTTATTCACTTCCAGACATTTGGCCTTTCACTTAGACAGAGTTCAAGGAGAGAATAATCATCACAACACGCATATAAACATTTTTAAACATATGGATTGGAGAAATATTGATAATTTAGAAACACAGGTTTTATGCCAAATAAATGCTTTTGTCCTTATTATTCAACTATGTCAACTTTGAATCTTTGTGATTTTGAGCCAGAGCACACTGAGAATACTGTCTCCCCCAAAATAGGGTAAAGCCAAATGGATAATTTTCTTCAGAAATGACAAAACTCGAGCTGGAAAAGCTTTAATCCATGTCAAAAATGTCACATAAGTTAAAATTTGTTTATTTGGACTTGTGGAACAATTAAACAAGGGACAGAGCCCACTCATAGAGGAGGGGAGGGAGGCTCTGGCTGCTTTATTTGTAAAATACAGCTAAGAAACAACAGAGCACAAGAAATTCTCGTGTTCAAAAACAAGGGCTAAAACTGATCCATTTCTTCACACTTTGAGGATCATATCACATCGTGAATAATCTTTTGTCATCAAACTATTACTTGAAAAGGAAAATGGTAGAAGATCACAGCTTACAACGAAAAAGCTAGTGTCAGAAACTTAATAATCTTTCTGTTGGGGCATGATATATTTTGCCACACTCTTTAAATTGTGTACTTCTTGGTATTAACATTGTGCCTTATGTTAGCTTCATTTTCATTTATATTTTGTAAGAGATCCTCATCATTGTCAGAGGATTACCATCTAAATTCACAAAACCAAAAATCAACTGGAATTCGTTTTTCACTTGTGAGAATTCCTATACAAAGAAACAAATTGTGTGCCTAAATTTCAAAATTCAAGGGAAACAACTCAATGTAGAGGTGTGCCTTATGTTAGCTTCGTTTCCATTTATATTTTTTAAGATATCCTCGTCATTGGATTACAAGTTAGCATTTAAATTCCCAAACAAAAATCAAATTGGAATTCGTTTTTTACTTGTAAGAATTCCACTTCAAAGAAAACATACTGTTTGCATAAATTTCAGAATTCAGGGGAAACGACTTAATGTAAAGGTGAACATTTTCCAGCTAAATCAATAACCGCTCTTACATTGATTAATTGAGAAACATATACCAGTGAAAAACAACCGGAACAATTTCTTATTAACAAAAGCATTAATAACCAACTAATAGAGATCAAAGCACTCAACAAAGAATCAATGAAAAAAAATAAGAGTTTGATAAAGAGAAATACCCGAAGAAGGCGGGGATATCGTGGTAAAAAGGGTCTCGGACGATAGTGTCCATAACATCGAATAGCAGTATCGGCAAATTCCTTGTTTTTGTATTGTTCTTATCGTTATTGTCATCAAGGGAGGTGATAGTGGTACCGCTTTTCAAAGGCATCATCTTGGTAGAACTTCTGAATGCTAATGGTGGTGGTATAGGTGGTAATTTCAAGATCGGAAAGGTGCTGAATGATGGAGGAATATATCTACAAGCAACCATGGATTGAGCCATTTGCAGCAGCTGCTGATTGTATTGTACTGAAGGTGGATGACATTTGAAACAATCTAAGTTGACTACAATTTGAGATCCCCGTTTTGCCCTCGTTATTGCCTGTTATTTAATATTATAATTTTTGAAATAGTATTTTTTTTAAAAATATGTAAGAAGAAAAAATTATTATTTTATAAAAGATTGCGGGATTGAAAATAAAAGGGAGAAAAATTATAGTGTGGGGCCAAACGGGGGCTTATGTCCTCAAACTTTAATTTTTGGTGCACTTGAATCCTTTCGTACCCAATGTCTCGTTAAATAGTCGTGAGGGACACACTCGACCTCTTCTTTTAAGGGCATTTTAGTCAATCATCCACATGAGATGGCCCCTGGGCCCAAGCATACTTCATCAGGTAATTCAAAGGTTAAGTGTGTGTTTTCGGCTTTCAATCATTGCATTCTTCAATTCTTCAACTTTCTTATTCAATCATTTTCGATAACTGTTTATGCACTATTTTAATGTATAAATAGCAAAATTTATTTTGGATATTGCTATATGTACATCAAAACTTATATAAGTAATTATATAATGTCATGTGACATTATATCATTTTTTAATTTAAAACGTAATCAACTTTTCATTCAATCTTTTCCCCCATGTCATTTTCAGTAATCGGTTTTGTACGATTTTGATGTACAAGTAGCAAAATCTCTTTGTTTTATCGTTATTGACTAAGTTTTAGTCCTTGTTTTACCTCCATTTTAATTAGATTTTGGAAAAAATGTCTTTTAGAATAGTAGTTTTTCAGAGAATGTACAGTTAAAAAAGAAATATATTTTTTAATTTACGTGTAATATTATTTTATTAGAGAACGTGTGGTTGATAAAAAGATAAAGAAAAATGAATTATAAGTTGATACCAATCAATTTTCACATCAAAAAACTTGTGTGAGATTATTATTATCCACATATTTTTTGGTATTATTCCCTTTATATCATTGTCTCAACGTAATTAAAAAGAAAAAAAATATTATTATTGGTATTTATTTGACAAAATATTTGAGTGTTTCCATCTCCACAAATAGTACGAAGTTGAAATTTTGTAAACTCGAAAGGTCAACAATGAAAATTTAATTAAGCACAATATACTCTATTTTCCAAAGTTGGAGGATCAAAACTGCAAATATGTCTCGTTATTTTCTTCCAGGAACAACCTGCCTTCTTCCACTGTCCACTAGAGACCCCGAGCACCACTTCCTCCTCTTCAGAATCCAAAAATCCTTACAAAATTCGATAAAAAATCTTTAAAATCCCCAAAATTCAATCTCGTATTTGATGAAATTGAATCTGGTTAGTCCCGAAAAATCTTTCGCTTAGAAAAAAAGCATGGTTTCATTGGTAGGTTCGTTTTCTTGCAACCCTTCCAACATTTGCGGCAGTGGCAGGGGCCGTTATGATGGAATTGCAAAATTAAAGAAAAACATTATTTCTGCTTGTATGGCGCCCCCAAATGTCTTTACAGCTACCAAACATAAAGTATGAATAAAGTTTGGAAAATCCCCTTTTCTGTAATTGATGTGGTTGATTCTAACTTTGTTGTTTTGATTTCTTTATTTAACTATATTTTAGTTGTATTTTTCATATGTGATCGCCGGTTTATAATTTTTTGGGTTACATTATTGGCTGTGAAATTGCTTTAAACATTAATGGATATGCTGGAATTTCCCCGAAAAATATTAGTAAACAAGGATGAAACTAAATGAAGATTATCCAAAATACTGCAGAGGAATTAGAAGTAGTTTGAAACTCGCTATTGAAATAAGAAAAGAATTATCTCAATGGAAGTCTGTTGAAGTAGGATAAATCATTGTGCTTGGATTGAGGTATCCTCTCAGGATAGTTAACCCACCCTGGTTGTGTTGGGTTTAAGAGATGGCCTCCGGGATGTAATATTGGTGAACCACAGCCAATGTGCACTCCTAACAGCAGGTCATAATGGACTGCACTAAGCATCGAACTACACCTCAGAGAGAGTTTTAAAGACAATGGAAGAAAAAATATCATGACAAGGAAGTATAAGGAATTTCAATTGTTTGCTCCAAAGAATTTATATTGCTTCTGAGAAACCAATGTGAAATTCTTGAAAAAAAAATAAAAAATAAAAAATTGGAGAGTAACTAATTATATGGACATTCATGAACTTTCAAAAATAATATATGAATTTAAGAACCAAAAAGATCCATGAACACGTTTGGCATACTTTAAAAATGAACATGCATGAATTTTGAAACTAAAAGTCCATGAATATCAAGAACAAGAAACTTAGAAAAATAATTATGAACTTGAAAATTCTCATAGTAAAATCTGAAGAAAATATAGTATGAGGAGATTCTAACTACAAATTCCCTCCTCTTTCCTTTAAACAATAAGAATCATAAACTACTTCGAGTCGTACTTTTTTAACTGTTAAGAATATTGATGTATTAAGCCCATGTTTGGTTTGGATAAAAATTAGTAGATTTTGATAAAAGTTGATCAAATGTGTGATTGAAAAGTTGATGAATGTTGTGGTCTCATTAAATTTATGGTTGAAAATAAGTTTGAGAAAAGAATGAGTTTTATGAAATGGGGGCCAAACATGAAATAAATTTCTTCTAAAATTAGTCGTATGATAAACATGATTGAGTTGGAATATTTTGGCTGAATGAGCCTTAATTCTACATTATCTCCCAACTTAACTAGAACTTTAGTTTCTCATGAAAATCTCCTCCTTATTTGAGTGGATTGTAAGGGATGAACATACTTCTAATGCATTTGACACCATAGACATGCAAAGTTGACCCAGAGTCAAGTAACCAGTTATTGTAAATGTTGGTAAAAAAATTCAACTCTGACACAATCATAGCCAAAGGTCAACATTGACGTCTTCTATCGCGCATTTCTTGGAAAAGAATGTGGTGGTGGACTTTCTTAAGCACTCAACTAGAGCTCGAGGACACTTGGAGAGAATACAAAAACAAAGCTCAAGACAAGGAAATATAAGAGTTCATTTATTTGTTCCAAATGAGGGCTTTACATAGCGTATGAGAAAACCAATATCCACGAAGACAATATAGGAGATAAAACTAAGTACATGAACATTTGTGAACTTCCACACGAACATACATAAATTTGGAAACCTAAAAGATCCTCGAAGACTTCATCAAATTTTTAAAAATAAACACACATAAAATTGGAAAGAAAATGATTCATGCACTTGCATGAACTTGGAAACTTAAAATTCACTCACAAATGGGGAATTTTCACTTTTTATTATGAATTATATAAATTCATATTTCTAACATTTTGAACTTGTGGTCACCATGGTTGACAGCATAAATGGCACCTCAAATTGGAATCCATAAAATTTATTTCACATTGACATATAAACATTTAGTTTCTTCAGTTTCTTTTCCTTGTGTCTTTTAGTTGATAGGTTAACTATGGCTATGATTTTGCTTTTACACTTAGAACATCCATAAGGATGACAAACTTTAAGATTCTTCATGCTCGACATATGGTGACTGATGAGACTAACGGTGGAATTGGGTTTAAACTTGTAACACTACAGTGCAAATTTTTTTGCAGTGTACTTGTGAGGTAATCTTCTTCTTTCTTCATTTTCCTCAGGGTTCTCAGAGAACAGAGAATTTGAGGATTACGAAGGAGTTAAAGGATGAAACTGACGTGCTTATTGAATGTAGAGATGTCTACAAGTCATTTGGAGAAAAGCACATTTTAAGAGGAGTGAGCTTCAAGGTGAACTTCTATAATAATTTTTATAAGTTTTGTGCGTGGATTGGACTTCATGGTGGAATCTCTTATCAGCATTAATTGAGGTTGATTCAACCATTGGTTTAATAAAAAATATTTTTTGCTTCGTGACTTGCTTGGGTCAATTATATTTTATTTTCTTATTCTTTTTTGGCCTAAGATGGATGTAAAGGATTTCATTGCCTGACGGGAAAAAGTATGCATGCAGCCAAACCAACTTCATCAGGATTAAGGCTTCTTGTTGTTGCATATTCTCTTCCTTTTCTATATATCTTTTTGTGTATTTGGCTTATTTTTTCATAATTCAGAATCCTTCTTGTTTGATATGTCTAATTAATTATTTCTTAGCAACATTTATATTGCCTTGGTTGAAGATTAAGTTCAACGACAATTTGATCTTGTTTTCAGGGCGGCAATTTAGTTTTTTTTATGGACGTGTATTATGTCAGATAATATTAGATATAGATGTTTCTGAATTCTCTGTGGGTTATGGATGCATATGTGTATCCCCCTGTTTGGTTTTATCATACGATTATGTAGTGTCAGATAGTCTTATAGTCGTATTATTTTTGCACTTTTTGAGTTTCATGTAGAGTTGAACTTTATTTCCTTTCATTTTCATTCTCTTAGGAATGTTGTCTATTTAAACTTATATCAAATAATTTTCTTCCATGAATTCAAATCAAAATAATTTTACCCTTTTGCAGATTAGACATGGAGAGGCTGTTGGAATAATTGGGCCGTCGGGGACTGGTAAGTCGACTATATTGAAGATCATGGCTGGGCTTCTTGCTCCAGACAAGGTAATTCTTCTCGCATTTTCACTCTGAGTTCTTGGCACTATTGTACTTCAGAAAGATCCTGGGTTTCTGACCCTTGGGATCTTTTATGAACCATGCTTAATGATCAGGGTGAGGTTTTTGTTCGAGGTAGAAAGCGCCATGGTTTGATCAGTGATGAGGAAATATCTGGCCTTCGAATTGGCTTGGTAATATATACACATTATTATACATCTTTTGTATAGGGAATAAGGCTCAGTTCATTGATTTTCGTAAGTATATATTAACATGACTCTTTAAATTCATTTCCATACAGGTGTTTCAGAGTGCAGCCCTTTTTGATTCTTTAACTGTTCGTGAAAACGTTGGTTTCTTATTGTAAGATACTATGCAGAAATTGCTACTGCATCTTTTTCCTTTATTCTTTCTGAATCAGGCTTCCTTTTCTTCTTAAGTATGACAGATATGAAAATTCAACTATGCCTGAGGAACAAATTGCAGAGCTCGTGACTGAAACTCTAGCTGCTGTTGGGTTAAAGGTGTAAAAATGCTTATTGTTTGCCAGAATAAAATTGTGTTGAACATTCTAAAAAGTTGAGATGATGGCAAAGTATTACTAACAAAAAATGATGGAACGCATTTGAGCACAAGAATTTTATTTCTTTTTTTCATTTTTAAAAAGGAAAATACTGTGTACCATTAGATAATGTCGCTTAGATACAATTTGGTAATATATGACCCCCTTTAATTTTAATTAAGTTGGCTGATTTCCTCAAAAAACTGATTAAAATCAATGCCACAAAGTTAAGAAATAACTGATTAATTTTATATCACTTCTAGTGATCAATTCTTCAAATTATCATAGTCAGTCCAGATATTGAGCCCAACAGTTGGGCAAGCAAATATGCAACTAGTAATTTTATTGAAGAGTCGCCAGATGGGTAATTTTACTGTGGCAATCACATAAATATTGAATGAAGACACGTAGGTATTGAAAATCTCCCTTGATATTTATGATTTAGCAGTACATGAATGAGTCAATGGGCAAATACTAACTGTTAGTTTGATAGGTATAGTTGTAGCACAAAAAGAAAATGCAAGACTCGATCTTCACTAAATTAGTAACATGTAGGTATTGAAAATCTCCCTTGGATTTTATGCCCTGCTTCTAGTTTATGATAAGATAATTTTAGCTTAAGCAGGTAAATCGTTGTGGAAGGATCTATTTGAATAAGGTGTGGTGTATACAATGTAGTCACATGGTTGAAACAATTTTTTGCTGTTAGTGAATATTTATAGTCTTTGTAGTATGAAATGATTTGAAGGTGCATATTAAGTTTTGAAATTGCTTGGAAAAACTAAGACAAGCTCAATGTGCTAACATACTAAAAATTGAGAAAAGATCAAAAGTAATAATAGAAAATTCAGTGAAGTCAATGCAAGAAGGTCTCATTCATTCATTGCTTGTGTACTTATTTATTTCTCCTTGTGTCTTTGTCGTTATAATAAATCAAATCAATATTTTTTTGTAGAATGTTGAAGAGCGATTGCCTTCTGAGTTGTCTGGGGGAATGAAAAAAAGAGTTGCTTTAGCTCGTTCTATAATATTTGATACTACAAAAGATGCAATAGAGCCTGAGGTGTGTTGGTGTTTCTTGTTTTACCTGCAGTTTCTGCAGCTACTAATTTTGAGTTTCTTGTATATTTCATGTCAATTAATGTTCACTGAACTAATATATCATAAATACTGTGCTTGCTTTAAATTACTTGTCTGGTTAATCCATAAAGTTAATTTATACTTTAAAAATACTGCTCAATTATTCTTGTTGAAGCAACTACTTGGCCAACAATTTCACTAAAACTTTGATTTGATCATAGTTAGGTGCTTGGGGTTACTGGTGAAAAATCCTTACGTGAACATTGCCTTGAAATTTCCCACGTTGGGAAAGTACAGCTGTCTTGACTTAAGTGGATATACTTCTGTTTGTTTCTTCTGCTCTAATGTTTTTGACTGGAATATGTGAGGATTTGAGTTTGACAAGAAGAATTATATTACCAGATTCTGCAATGTTGAAGATATTAACTGTGTGCAGTCATTCATCTTTCTGATGATAGTTCCATGCACTATTGAACAGGTGCTCCTCTATGATGAGCCAACAGCGGGTCTTGATCCTATTGCGTCTACCGTAGTTGAAGATCTCATCCGTTCTGTTCATATGAAAGGTGAGGATG